>OY748303.1:6003745-6158192 GCA_963556515.1 Nudaria mundana | reverse complement strand
GTCCTGGGTTCTTTAAGCGGAGCGTGAAGAGGGCCACTCTCTATAGTATTGTATGCTGTGAGAGTGGCCCACAATCGCTAGACGTCGTCGCGACTTACCACCAGGCGGGCGGCGTCAATTTGGCGAACCCAATATATAAAAAAAAAAAAAAAAAAAGCACCGTTAGCAAATTCTGGATGCTTTTTAGGGTTCCGTAACAAAGGGTTAAACGGAAACCGTATTACTAAGACTCCGCTGTCCGTCCGTCTGTCACCAGGCTGTATCTCATGAACCGTGATAGTTAGAAAGTTGAAATTTTCACATATGTATTTCTATTGCCGCTGTAACAATAAATACTAAAAACAGAACAAATTAAATATTTAAGTGGGCTTCCCGTACAACAAACGTGATGATCTACCTACTCCTATGGATTCCCGAAACCCCCAAAAAGAGTAATCAACTCTCCCATTCAAAAATATAGGTGCTCAATTTGTATGTAACCTTTATAGGCCAAAACGGTTCACACTGAAGGCGTACAAACGCGGTTGGGTGTCATGTCGCGACGGAGTGTTACGTATTCACTCTTCACGCGAGGTCGCCGCCAAAGGGGAACAGCCTTCCTATTCTGTGGAACTTAGAGGAGCTGAGGTAATATTCCAATTATGTCTTTATACACTAGAAACTAGTGCCAATAAACCAATAAAGTCGGTGAAAAGTAGTTATGCCTGCCGATATGCCTTATACATTGTGATTATTATTATGTATACCCCGGACTGTTTATCCTTTCAAGGACCTCTAACTATACTCTATCCTAAATAAATTGGAATAAAAGGTCATTGACACCTCCACAGCCATACACATTTTGCAGTACCCCGCGGCCTGCAGTGACAGTTTGTTTGACATGTTTGTTCCTCGGTGTCCATGATCTTTTATTCCAATTTATATTACCTAATTTAAGTATAATACCTACAGGTGACTCCGGACGCTCACCCCGCGTCAGGTCGGTACAGCATCAAGTTGGAGATTCCAGCAGAAGACGCTATGCACGAGATGTGGCTCAAGTGTGAGAATGTAAGTACTATTTTCTTACGTATGTATATCTTGTAGTTTAAGGATTGAGACCAAATTAATACTTGTCGGAATTAGACCACATGGGAAGCCTAGTGTTTAACCTATTTAATGCAAAACTATAGCTGACTCGGCGAACTTCGTACCGCTTCAAATCACTTTCCCCTTTAGCTATCCCTAAGTCGTACGAATATATAAAGACCTACAATTAAGAGATATTCAATATTAAAAGTAATTTTTTTGTTGTTAAAACAGAACGTTCCCCGCGAGACACAATGGCTGGCTCGAAAAATTAAAAAAATATGCATGGTGGTTTTCCCTTTACAGGAAAACTATAACGGGTTATATAGCTCTATCACTATAGAGGTTATCAAAGGTGACCCCTATTCTATGCGTGGTCCGACACGCACTAATGTATGTAATTGTATCAGGAGGAACAGTACGCGAAGTGGGTGGCGGCCTGTCGCCTGGGCTCGCGAGGCCGCTCGCTGGCGGACGCGGCCTTCGCGTCGGAGGCCGCCAACGTGCGCGCCCTGCTCGCCCTGCAGCGGCCTCAGCCCGCCGCCGCGCTGCACGCGCACTCGCTGCCGCACCTGCACCACCTGCAGCCCGACCACTACCTGGCGCCGAGGTACAGGAGCAAGCTGAAGGGGAAGGTTACTTGTTATTACATACTTTATACCACACACAAATAACAATTTTAGAGTTTTCGAAACGAAAATCTCTTATACAACAGTAATGTCCGTCCGTCCGTCCGTGAACAACTTTCAACTCGAGAACGGTAAGAGCTACAGACTCAGTGTAAACGCCAATCGACTTAGCATAGTCGAAAACCCCCCAAAATTAACTTGACCTTTGACCTCTGATCTCAAGGTCAAGGTCAAAACGAGGTCATATCGAAAACGGTAATAGTTAGAGACTCAAGACCAGCTGCAATCAACTCAGCGTGGTCAAAGACCTCTAAAATGATGTTGAACTTCATGACATGTCATGTGCCATTTTTTAGATTTTATGAAAAAACTTTCGAAAACTCAAAAATATATGGCAAATTTTTGCCATATTTTTAACTTGTTTTTAAATACCACTCTGTCGTCTGCCTGTTCGCTCTGGGGCTATCCAACCCTAGGGTGCCGGTGGACTTTAGGTACTTATGCGGCCTCTTGACGAAGGTTAGGTTGGGTGTTATCCCGCTATGGTGAGTGAAGGCGTGCATGGAGTGAAGCCCCACACAGCCTGCTTCTCTGTAGGAACGGTGGCGTGCTAGCCCCGATCATGGGGTCGATGGTCCACACACTTCGGGACTCAGCGGGAATAGTCCGCCCTCTCTCTCACCCGGCCGCCTCCTTCAACCACGTTCCATTGGCTCCCGCTAGCATAGTCTCCAGCGAGAGGGTATCCACACCCAGACCACAACGAGTACCCGGCGCTGACTCGCCCACGCTGAGCATTCCACCAACGTGTGCATTGCCGTGACGTGTGTCTTCGCCAGAAGCCTCGCAGTAGGGCGTGACCTTACTATAAATGCAAAACAGATAATCTGTGACGCACGATAGGTGAGATCACTATGCCACCTCTGCAGCCACTCGTCCATGATTGGTCTCACCGCCGCGACGGTGGTGGTTCCTCACTTTGGTTGCTCAAGTGGGACCCTCCATGTCTCCATGAGTTCCTGGCGGAGTCGGGACTGCTGAGCCTCGATGACTGAAGGGCTCTCGCTTCCAGGTCCCATGGAGAGTCCTGGCTAAGAGACATGCAGCCTCTAGGGAGATCGTGCGGTACCCTCTTATTATCCTGGCCAAGTTCTTCAACGGTCTGTTTAAAATAGACACGTTGTTGGCCGTCAGTCTCCCTGCCCATACGACAGCCCGTATACGGCCAAACTCCACACGATCCCCAGGTATAGTCTCCTGCAGATAGCGTTGGGTCCCTTTAAGTTGGGCATCAGTCCCGAAAGCGCGGCTGCTACCCCGTCACTTTGGGGACCCAACTTCGGAAATGTGGTTCGATGTTCCGCCGGCTATCGAGTACGAGCCCCAGATACTTCATTGAGGGCTCGATGCCGATGCTAACGCTCCCTAGGCTTCACTGCTAGAGAAGGACAACTCGACACAAAACCCTATGCCCTATATCAACCCGCCTGGTCCGCCTGGT
This sequence comes from Nudaria mundana, assembly GCA_963556515.1. Lineage (NCBI taxonomy): Eukaryota > Metazoa > Arthropoda > Insecta > Lepidoptera > Erebidae > Nudaria > Nudaria mundana. Next base: position 6,154,994 of record OY748303.1, on the reverse strand, counting down.
ATATGTAGGTTGATAAATTATGTGGTCGGGGAGGCCTATGGTCAGTAGTGTGCGTCAATGGGGTGATAAAAAATGCTACATTACAGTATGTAACAAAAATGATTAATTTCTTACAGTTCACCCAACGCGTGCTAGAAAGTCACGCGAACGTCAAAGACCTGCCTCTACTGGAAGCGAAACTGCAGTACATCAAGACTTGGCAGAACTTACGGGACTACGGACAGACCATGTTCGTTGTGAGGTTCATGGGACACAAGCGGGACGAGATCATCAGTATCGCGAACAACAGGATCATGAGGCTGGACCCCAATACTGGGGATCATATCAAAACCTGGAGATATAGTACTATGAAGGTAAGGCTGCCTTACATCACTGTGATCAGACCAAGAATTTACTTACTAAATACCAAACACATACCCACACACACACACATACAACACTATTAAAAAAAGTATTTATATGTTAGGTCAATATATAGCAAGTTGTACCAAGTGCCATCAATCCACTGAGCCTTTTCCAGTCTAACTGCGATGCGGCTAAACTTTAATATTTTTCGTGGAGAGACTGCCATCTGACCTCCACAACCCATGGGCGATATTGTCCATCTCACTCACTCACTCTCAGCGTTAATACGTCCATCTTACTTTTTCACGACAGTTGTCTGCGATGACGTCACCTCGCTCGCCCTCGAGTACAACACATTTTTATTTGATACTGCTAGTCTATAGGTTGAGGTCTATGGTATAAATAGTCTCTTTAACTTTATAATTTATATTTCAGGCATGGAACGTCAACTGGGAAATCAAACACATGATGGTTCAGTTCGAAGAAGGCAACATAATATTCTCAGTACAATCAGCGGACTGCAAAGTGGTCCACGAGTTCATAGGAGGCTATATATTCCTTTCAATGCGTTCCAAAGATGCCAACCAAACGTTGAACGAAGAATTGTTTCACAAACTGACTGGTGGATGGACGTAAGAGATTTTAAGATTAATTAATGTATTTATGGTGTTTGCTACAAGAATTTTTATACATACATACATTTATAATGCTAATTAGCGTTTTTAAGTTCCGAATTCCCATGGGAAAACATTACCAGCATAAAAAGTAATTTATATCACTCAGGAATAATCTAGCTATATATTAATGGAACAATTTTCAAAATTGGTTCTGTAATGTTGGAGCCTATTCCATTGAAACAATCAGTAAAACCTTTCCTCTCTATAATATTATGGTCCCACATAGGGAGCAGGCCTATTGCCACTACCTCTACTGTTACAATTCTTGTAGGCAAGTACTAACATAATTTTTTAATAGTGTAGGTATATTATAATTTGTTAGATTTTTTATGTAACTTAATACATAATTATAAATAATTCTATGATGCCAAGGGTCGGTACATTTTAACTTATATGTTATTAAATATATATAATATAAACGGTTTGGGCCTTGTTACATGTGCCTTTTGAATGTGCTAGGAATTTATATATATCATAGACTAGAAATATTTTTTTATACACAGAGTATGCATTCGTAATAATTTATATCAAATAGGTGTACAACCCTGACCAGAAATATAAGTACTAAAATAACTCGGACGCCGAAATGATTAAAAAAAAAGTACGAAGATTATAATTATATGATAAATAAATATTTATTTATTTGAAACTGAATTAAATTTATAATCTTTAAAAAAAACACATAATTTCCAATAAAAACTTTTTTAATATGAAACTTATGGTGGGATTTTTTTTTTATTTTAGGCGGTAAAATTTCTTGGTCAGGTGTATTATTTATAAATGTCTAGAGTAGTGCTTCCATAACTTGCATAGTATATGTGTGAATGCCAAATATACTTTTCATACTGAATCAGAGAGTAATAGATAATAAATGCTTTCATACTTTTACATCACTACATAGTTAGCTGTAAGTATACAAGGATGATAAGCTTTTTAATAGTTTTAAGTCAAAATATAACATATTATTATAATATTTGTAACCATAGATCCTATATGAAGTGCCATTATAAAAATACATTATAGGTTTTTTTAAGTCTGGCAACATTTGTGTAAAAAACCTAATCTGTCAATGCAATAACAAACGTATTTTGAAAAAGGAATCTAAATAAACTATACATTTTGACTGCACTTTTTGCTGCTGTTAATCTAATGTCTACCCCTATTTTTGTCTATCTGTCTATCCAACTGACTATTTTATATACATAAAATATATATTTGGTGCTTTAACAGATGTATAGTATACTAAATCAGTGGCCTTAACTGTAGGAGATTATAATTACTTTATTCACTGTAAATAACATCGGTTAAGTTTAATATTATAAGTTTGACTAATTTAATTCTGTGTCAATTTTATGAAGATAAATTTTTTTTGCTTCGTGTTGTATACCTATTAATTGTAAAGATTATTTATAATTTATTACATATTTTTTGTAATTTTGCCCATTTAAGGGACAGGCGAGTCTAAGACCATACTGGCTTGGATTTTATAATAATTGTTGACTACTGGTCTCATCGAGACCGCATATGATGCTGTCAGGGGCCTTAGTATGAGTTTTGATACATGAAAAAAAAAAAGTTAATATTTATGATTTACATATTGATCGCACTTGCTATGCAGCCCTTGAATATGTTAAATCTGGTCAGATTTATTGTTTTTTTTTTTCATTTTCTTTTCAAGTTTTTCTCTGTTACCGCTAGAGGCGCTGGTGTGTCATGTATATGACATAAAAACGAAAAATGCGATGGCTAACAAACTCATACAAAGCCAAGTTTTATATTAGTATGAATAAAAATAATTGAGTATTAACAATAATTATATCTATATAATTTTTATTATGGAAATCTTGTACAAAATGTTATATCTACACTTGTATGCTTGTAAATGAATGATGAAATAAATATTAATTAATAACAAATGATTGTTTTATTGAGCGAAACGTTTTATCACTCACTCTGCAGCCATATGAGCATGACCAGAGACTTGGAATCTTGCTCGCTTTGATGTACATCTATTTCTATGAGCATGAGTGTCGACTAACTACCAATTCCAATATGCAATCTCGGTCCATATTTTGTTATCCGGGATCGATAATGTCAAATTGGGAATTGTAAGAATTATCAATCCTGGAAAGCAAAATATGGATCGAGATTTCATATTGGAATTGGTAGTAAGTCGATCGACTATTCTAGAAATTGTATTGCAGAAAATGTAGGTCAAGTGACCCTAATTAACACATTTTTCTGCAATACGACATAAATCGAATAGTCGACCGACTTACTACCAATTCCAATATGCAATCTCGCTAGCTAGCTAGTGTATAGAAATCTAAGGAAATGTACGAAATGAAAACAACACAAAATATTAATTGTACCGCATTTTATTTAAAAAAAACTATTATAAGATACTTAAAGCATTTTACGTTTGCGTAAACAAAAAAAACATTTAATTTATTTTTGTTGTGGCAACATTGAATCTATTTGCTATAAGATTAGTAGGTACATTGTTATTGCAATATTCACATATATTTTTTTAGGTCAGTTATTAATATAGAATGCAAAATTGTTGAATCAAAAACGTGTCGTAAGGGTGTTCGCTAAGTGAAGCGTAGGTGTGTTATGGCTACCCGATATTACCAGAGCGGCGCCGAAGATAATTTTGGTCTCCAGTGGGTACCTTTATATCGGATGGATTATTTTGCTTAGATTTGGCTACAAACGGTCCGTCAAAAGTTTAATTTTCAATGGTATTCGCCGTCAAACGCGTCCGTACCAGAAAGCGCCGCTCATATTTATCTTTCAATAGAAGCCGCGCACGATAATGGGATAGAACCTTGTCACAATAACCGATCTGTGACGTCATCAACTTCTAAAAAGTTCGGATAACAAATCAGTATTGTAGGTTAATCTATGTCACTATGACGTCATCAACATGGCCGCCAATCCCATTGTCATTTTGCGCGGCTTATACAAGCACGCACGCCGCGCGATCACGCTTCACTTAGCGAACGACCTCATAATTCAATTTTCTTTAATAATAGATTTTTATTTCAAGAAAAATACTAGCAATCGCAAATACGAGTTACTAACATTCCCGTTAACCCCACCTAAGCTAAAAGTGCTTGAGTTGGTAGTTATGTCAATATTGTCGTGGCCTAGGATTCACTTCGTCAAAACGTAAGGCCGCAACGTCTTAGTCGTCAAACTACGTACGCTTCATAGACTTTATTTAATTCGTAAAGCTTGCCGTCATTCAGGGTCTGTAACACGCAACATTGGAATTACAATAGTTAGAGTTAAGATTCTTGTGCCAGTCAAACCTAATCCCTAGACTAACTCTGTATTTTCGAATCCGTTGGAATTGTTTAGGCATCCTGTTGTTATTAAAGAAGTTAACCAATGTCATGCGTCACTACGTATAACATGCTTCATAGTTAGCCAAACGATATCTAAGATATTCTGATAGTTCTGATACTAAAGGTGGCATGGAGTCGACGATTGCACACGAGCCAGCGACATCATTAAATATTATAGGACTATTCTCTTTGTGATATATCACTTCAGGCGAACCATCGTCGTATCGTTCTATAGTTATGTTCGCTGATTGGGTGGCGTCTGTACTTTCAAAAGCCAATAACGCGTCACCTGCAAACGAAAATGAATTACATAACAACAACTATAGCTGATCAAACAGTTGGGTGTGAGTGTAGTCCTAAAAGAAAATAAATTCAAAACTAGCAAGAGATATTGCTATGTACTTCAAAAAAGGAGAATATTCTTAACTCATCTGTATTTTTTTATTTGTTATCTCATATCTTTCGACTGGATGAACCAATTTAAAGAGACTGCTTTCCGTGTGGTGCCATTCCGAGAATTATTTGGTCCCATTCCGGTAATTTCCACTTACATAACGTAACGAAAGGTACAAGATTATGAATTTTGTTAATCCCGCATAATAATTAGGTATATTACAAACATATTGCTGTAATGAGAACCTTTGGGTACATTACCCTGTACCAACAAGTATACCATGGGTCGGTGGCAAGTTTCTTTCGGTTTCTTAGACTCGAGTCATTAAAAATAATTAAAATAAACTAATTAAGTGTATTCAATTACTTACCATAAAGACACATAGTTGACGGAGAAAATTTAAAACTGGTCACTTGCTCTAACACATCGTCCACATTCGGTCTAAATCTATAGAGCTCGTTGAAGTAACTCTGTATGCAGTATATATAACCTTTATATGACACCATACAACTTATTCTTATATCAGTCTTTATGACAAGCATCCATCTGTCTTGTCCACCATATTCCTCGTAACGGTATACATTTTTGTGACTTGCTGCATATACACTTTGATTGTACACGCACACTGCAGGACTTTGGATTGCGTCCGGAAACTTTGCAATTTTTCTGTACGTCATATCTTTGAGATCATATACAACTGCGGAATCTAATACTACCCTGTAATTATAAATGGATGGCTCTCAAGATTATAAGGTAAAAAATTCGTGATTTAATTTATCCAGAAGGAAATGAACAAGAACAAAGAAACAAAGAAAAAAAAGGAAACTGTTTATTATTATAAATATTCTTAAAATGGGCTTTTTTTATTAAGGCCGCGGCCGCTCTAACGTCCGTTGCCGGGCGTCTCTAGTTACAAGCAGAGCGTATTTCCAGTGGCGCCCGGCGTCTAAAATGGGCTTGAATTAGTCAATACTAATTAAAAAAAGTTGGGACATAAAAATCAAACTGACCTATACCCACCTACACCACCAATTATATACAAAGAGTCATCAATAATAGCCACAGCTCCATGTCTTCGTAGCGGCAACATTACTGGGTGGTCGCTCCAGACCCTGCTTAAGGCATCATAGACTCTTAACCCTCTCCAGAACAATCCTGTTCCTTTACCAAATTCTCCACAAACGAAAACAATTTTCTTAACACCCCATCCCACAAATTTCCAACCCCAAAGGCTTCTTTCTACAACTTCCAACCACGGCTCAATATTCATCATATTCTGTAGTGAGTAGAGAAAATGAGGTAAACATTGATTATTATCTTTATCAGGCTCCGGATCTCTTGACCATACAGCCACGCATGGTCTTATATTTAGTGTACGTTTTACACTATCGGTAACGAGCCTCAATACCTCTACATAAACTATTTCAGTATACATTTCACATAACGTCTGTTTATATTCCTTAATTATAGGTACAGATATTTTGTAATCAGTTGCCAATTTAAGAAGAAAATCAACAACTTTCTCTAGAAGACTATTTTGGTAATCTTTGATGAGAACTTTGATTTCATTTAGCTCCTGTGCTGTGAGTCTACTCATATCTAAGCAACCCAGAACAAGTAGTAATGCATCAGCACTGTTGACTTCTTGCAACATCCAATTGAAGCCAAATATGAACACATCCAGTTCAGATATGGCATATAAATGTGGATTTGAAAGGTACCATGCTAGTTTATGTACAGACTGAATAAAGTGTGGTTTCATGAGCCTGAAATCATACAGTCCAAATGCAGCAGCCTGTGCTTCTAACCTTTTTAATGATGCATTTTCTGCAAGAGATTTTATGTCCATCCAATTGGTCACTGATAATTGTGTTTCCAATGTGGTCTCAATCTGTTTTGTTAACTCTGTCACCTGAAGGAAATTTGCAGCAATTGCAAGGTACCCTACTGTTTGGAGAGGGTATTCTGTAATATCTATTAAACCTGTCATGAATTTAATAATTATAGACATAGAATAAGCATCAACTACCTGAAAAATAACAGAAAAACATAACTGTAATTATTATTTAGTAATACATTATTAAATTACTTAAATAAAATTGTACTAGCTATCAATGTGCCTGGTTATACATATTTTTATATTTATTTACTTCTTTGAGGTAACTGGAATTTCGGCTTCATAGAAACATTATAGGTCAAATAAGTTTTTATCAGGATCAAAAAGATTTATATTACATTAAAAGGTGGTCTAGTTTTATAATCCACAGCAAGTTAATTTCGGTAGGAGTTTAAGAACTAAAAATATATAATATGCAGCAGGCCTATTCGTAATATCGTGAGATAAATGAGCTAGTTCTATAGAAAGACAACCTATTTATAAACTTCTTTGTTAAAACCATTATATTTATTATCTACCGACATAATCCGTTTACTTTAGAGGATGTTTCTACTGTTTTATGTACGTATTTTTGTACTTACATCGATAGTTATTTCTTGTTTCCCTTGTTCGCTAAAATTGCCGCTAAACATAGCGCGAAAATAATCACTGTGTTCACATAATATATCTCTTTTAACTCTAAATACTTCATTATCAATTATTAGAGAAATTTCTTCGGACATCTGCGAAGCCATGATAATTTTATGCACTAGCTAGAGTTAAGTTCCACTCCTTAGGAATTTGAAATATTTTTATATAGTTTAATAGACATGTACGTATGAGTAGATTATTAGATAATGGTTGAACAATACAAATAAATAAAAATACAAGGAGAAAACGATATCATATCCTTGATAAATTAATTAAATCATCGGGCGGCGAAACGAGCCGGAGGAGGTAGGTAATTCAAAATTCTGTGACAGTGACTGTCAGTGACAGTGACAGCCTCATGACATGACAGGCTGACTTGACAGATTGTGCCTGTATCTCTAAAAAGGTACCTAGGTATAATGCATTGCATTACACACCCACTCTTTGCTTGTAATTTTTCGGTGCCAGGTGCTACATACCACTAAATAGAATCTCTAATAGATCTCTAACTCAAACCCTACTCGACTTCTTACTCGACCCATACTGGACCCCTATTTTGCCCCTTAACTCACACCATACTCGACCCCTAACTTGCCCCTACTCGACCCCTAACTCCTACTTAACCCCCACGCCCCTCATACTTGCACCCCCCTCGACACACGAAATTTTCAATGTTCAGGGACCTTCTTACGATATTAGGCTACATAGGTCAAAATAGTATATAATTATGCAAGTCCCTAAACAACACAAAAATTCGACAATGTCCGGGACCCTCTTTGCGACACCTTATCCTTTCGTAACAAATAACAATATCAAAAAAGTTTAATCCACTAAAGTGGTGGAATTACTGAATGGATAGAAGGCGGTATGGTCGAAAGACTTTAACTTGCCCAAAACAGGCCAAACAGCCAAACAGGCGAATACCCAAAAATATTAATGGAATAGAGAATAGAAGACTGGATGGAGGGAAATTGTCAAGGTCAGTCCAGTCATTGAATCTGTCAAACAACAAAGTAGGTACAATAGGTATAAGCAATACCTATAAGCAAGTAAATATCGTCCGTCAACAAATTAAATAAAATTGGCGGTCTTGAGTGGATTTTCTGTATTACTATAATATTTTTAAACTTTATTATCGCTATTTACGAAACGGCGAAAGCTGCAACAATCAAGTTGGTTTTTGAATGTGCTTCAATACGTACTAATTCAAATCTCGAACTCGAATGTTTCGGTGATAAAGGTTAGCAGAGAACAACTAAACATTTAAAATTATGGCAGCTACAGCATCAGCTGTTACTGCAACTGCAGAAGAGGATTTAGACGAGTGTGGACCACAGCTTATCAACAAATTGGAAGTGAGTTGGCTGTATATTATCCTTTCATGATGAGCTTCAATTATTACCTGTGTACTGTTTACTAAATTGAAAAAACATTAATTGTTTAGAATCTTTACCCACGTGTTAGAAATTGGTATTACTACCAGGCACAATATCATTTATCCACTCACAAAAATACTCATGTTTTTTTCCCTGAAGAGGAAGCCTAATACCTTTTCTGGGCAATTTTACTAACAGTCTCCTTCTTCTTACAAATATATAAGAAGAAGGAGACTAGGACTCTTCTGCTTACCTACTTTTCGTTGCCAGGGCAATGGAATCACATCAGGAGATATCAAAAAGTTGGAAGAAGCTGGATATCATACTGTGGAATCAGTCGCATATGCTCCTAAGAAATGGTTAATAACTATCAAAGGTATATCAGAAGCCAAAGCAGATAAAATATTGGCTGAAGCATCTAAACTAGTGCCAATGGGGTTTACCACAGCTACTGAGTTTCATCAAAAAAGGTAATAATTATATTAGTTTGTTTGTTGTATGCTTCTCCTATTAGCAAAGCATGTTGTTAACTTGTTTACTGACAAAAAAACATGGTTACAGAATCATAAAAAAATTGTCTATTATCAGATCGGACAAGTTGATTCTAGAATAATTGAGTGCAAAAACCATATTCTGTATATTAAAAAACAAATATGTTACATAAAAAAAAGTTTCTTTGTATAAAACATACCTGCTGATACATTCTGCCTACCAAATCTGTATACCAAAATTTTTCAAGCGATATATAGTATGTACAGTCAGCTTTAGAGAAAAGGAACCCCCCTTGATAATGACATGAAAGCATTAAAGTTTTTTGAATCATTGTGTATATGGTATGTTGGTCTAGTGGTTATGACCGCTGCTTTGTGGACACGGCAACTGAGGTTCAAATCCTCGGACACAAGTTCTTTTTTTATTCATATAATTATTTTGTTATTTTCTTAAGCACTTTTTGTCAATTAATAATTAATCAAGAATCAAATTTTATAGTAGGTATGAGGTATGTAAGAAAAGTAAAATTAATATACTGAATATCGCCGCGTCACATGACTCACGAATGACGTCACGTGATGCGATCGTTCGCCTTTTTTTTGCATGTTCATATTAATTTGTAATTTTCTGATATTTTTCGTCTTTCGGCTCAATTGTATACCAAGATACAATTTACTCACAAAAAAATACCACATTAATTTATGTGCTGTTTGAGGATACGAACTCGCATCTCCAGCGCCAGCCGATCACCTAGGCCGTGCCTTATACCAGTAGGCTATCGGTTCACTTGATAATAATGGCGAAAATATGAATAGCATTACTCCTTTTATCGAACAAAGTTGATTACGGTGTAATTTTCTAGATCTTAAGGTTTAAATTTAAACTTCCACCATATGTGATAATAATAACTGCTCAATAGACTAAAAGATAAGGTTGAAATTAGTATAGATTTCTCGTTTAGTTCAATAGATTACGCTTGATACAGCTTGTTGCACTACCGTCATGTTTTACTTCAAAAACTTATCTTGAAGGTAACTTTATAATTCGTGGTAATTTGCATTGGTGTTAATCCTCCTCGTAATATTATTCAAATTATTAAGTTTTTGATCAGCTTTTTGAGTAAATTGAAAGTATGGTTCGATTAACAACATTTTTGAAAGCTAAAATTATTGTTCTCTGGGAGCAAGAACAAAGCATAAAGAAAATAGCACGAGATATGGGCATAACGGTAAGAGTTACGTTAAAAATATATTATATACCTATTTATTGCTTAATCATGTTACATTTTCATTTACAAGTTAGTTTTTTGGAATTTCTTTTATTTATTATCATTTTCATTACAGAGAAATACAGTGCGTAGATGGATTCGAAGGTATCAAGCGACGGGTGATATAAAATGTGAACGCCAAGGACCTCGCCCAGTTGCTTACACTCATGAATCAGAGCGGCACCGTGATATTGTGGAAGTTCACTCAGTGGCACCCTTCAAAACTACGCGCTCAAATGCTGAAACTTTTGGAGTATCGCTGAGTACTGTTCGACGACATCTACACGCTGCGAATATCCATAATTATAAGCCAGCCAGAAAGATTCAACTTACTGACGATCATCGCACCAACCGAGTAAATTTTGCTACTCGTTATTTAAATTTCGACTGGGAAAACGAAATTGTTATATTTACCGACGAAAAATGCTTCAAGTCAGATAGGGATGGCCGAAAAATTTTATGGAGAAGAAGTGGCCAACGGTTCAACCCTAAAAACGTATTAGACTTGAGCACAAGCGGGCGGTTAACATTAGGTAAGTAAATGATTATATTCTTTAACATAAAATAAATTAATAATAACATAAAACTAATACATACATATATCAATATATATATATATATATATATATATATATATATATATATATATATATATATATATATATATAATAGAAATATATATTATATATTTCTAATTATTATTGCTGCTGACATTGATTTACATATTACAACAGATTTGAAAAGGTTTATTATTTTAGGTTACTGGGGATGGATGTCTTCAATGGGCCCAGGCGAGCTAGAAATAGGTGGCCGCATGAACAGTGAGCGATACCTTGAAGTGTTGAATGACGTAATGCTGCCTTCAGTGCGGGTCGCATATCCAGAAGGACAAATTTACCTGGTTCAGGATAACTCTTCAGTGCATCGGTTCCGAATTGTGCAAGACTGGCTAAATGCACAAGAAGATATAACGGTGTTTGAGTGGCCGGCTAAAAGCCCGGATCGTAACCCTATAGAAAACTTATGGGGTCAGATGGTTTTAAACTGGGACTCAAGTGAAATAAAGTAAAAAAAAATGGATAAAGAGGTAAACAGAACTTGGGAACTAATGCGAAATAGTGCCGCATGTTTTAATATGGTGTCGGGGATGAAAAGTCGTCTTCAAGAAGTGATAGACAGTGAGGGCCATCCTCTCCGTTATTAATGCAGTTTATCGATTCTTACCCAGGACAAATCTTTGTGTGCTGAACACGATTATTTGTCTGGGTGTAATTAATCTAAAAAAGATATATAAAATAAGTATTATATCCGTTGTCTAGTATCCATATCACATTAAGGTGCTTATTTTAGGCTAGATGACGCTGTGTATAAAGTGTCCTAACATTCATAATAATAATATTATATTATTAATACCTAATCCCATTGCAAGTTTTTGTTTACAAGTTTAGTAATCTTCTAATGTGTTAACGATGCACCATTTGACCTCACATATTTTTCTAATGTTGTGTTAAAAGGGTTACCTACTTATCAGAAAATGTGATCAAAGAGGAAGATGTATATTGCTATACTGTTATAGTTTAGCATGTTGGTTCTTTCTTTGTGATTCACAGGAACAAATAACATTTCATTTTTCAACCATTCTTTTATATTCAAAGATTATACAGAGTGTAAAAAATTAATGTTTGCAACTTTAAATAAATAAGTAAATAAATATTGTAGTTATGTTTCTAGAATTATCTAATATTAAGTAAACATTTTATACTTCACTTAGGGTATTGTATTTTGTCAATAATGACCTAAGTCAGGTAAAATTTAAAAATAAGTAACCCCAATTTAACTCAGATTGAAAAACTGTATACTCAACCAGGAAATGTAATTCGAGAAATAAATTAATATTGTTTATGCAATAAGCCTATCTTTTCTTACAAACCTCATACCTACTATAAAATTTGATTCCTTAAATATTAATTGACAAAAAGTGCTTAAGAAAATAAAAAAATAATTATATGAATAAAAAAAGAACTTGTGTCCGAGGATTTGAACCCCGGTTGCCGTGTCCACAAAGCAGCGGTGATTCAAAAAACTTTAATGCTTTCATGTCATTATCAAGGGGGGTTCCTTTTCTCTGAAGCTGAGTGTACTACTAGGGATGCAATGCATGCTGCTAATTGCAAATGTTGAGCGGAGCAAATGTTTTTATTACATATCAGAATCAGAATCGAACACTTAAATTAATTAATCTAATGAAAAAAAAAACTATTTTCTTTGTTGACGCACGTGTTTCCATGGCAACCATTTAATCATTTGATTTTTCGGTGATGTCCAGGACATTTTCGGTGATGATTCCTCCGTGATCAGCTCTATTTCCATGATTTCAGATATATGCACTCCCGGGTATCATGTTGACCTGCATGCCAAATTTGGTCCAAATCGGTCGAGCCATTGCGGAGGAGTAGACACACAAACTATTTACACTTGTCGCCTAAGATTGAGCTCCGCTGAATAATAATCCTTTACAATGAAAAAATCTGCTCGCCACTCCACTGTGCTCCCAGTATAAATTGAGACCTTTTTTAATTCTGCGAGACCGCGGCCACTCTCATGTCCATTGGTGCGGGTGTCTGGTGACACTAGAAGGTATTTCCAGTGCCTAAATTGAGACCCTGTCAAATGTTTTGTGTTATTTTTTTTTTTTTATATTTAGGTCGACAAATTGACGCCACCCGCCTGATGGTAAGCTGTGGCGACGTCTGGCGATTGTGGGCAACTCTCACAGTACACAGGAATACTATAGAGAGTGACCCTCAACTTGACGACCCAGTAATGTGCCTCTTCACGCTTCGCTTAAAGAACCCAGGGTTATATGTTGGAGGAAACACGTGCGCGGGCAGGGCGTTCCAAGCCACCATCGTTCGGCAGAGAAACGAACGTTTAAAACGCTCAGTTCTCGCGAAGACTGTTTCCACGGTACGAGAGTGACATCTCTGCCCGGCACGCGTTGTTCGGGATCGGAAGGGAGAGGGTGGGATCAGATTGAAGAGCTCTTCAGAACACTCGCCGTGGTAAATACGGTAGAACGCGGCCAAGGAAGCAATTGTTCGGCGCTGGGCTAGCGGCTCAAGGCTTCCCGTTACCTCCGGACAATCTATAATGCGAACAGCGCGTCGCTGCATAGCGTCGAGTGCGTCCAGCAGATACTTCGCGGAGCCGTCCCAGAGGTGAGAGCAGTATTCGACGCAGGGTCCAATCTGCGTTTTGTACAGCAGACACCTCTGGTGCGGTGTGAAGAATCGCTTTACCTTGTTCAGTATTCCTAGTTTCCGCGAAGCTAGCCCAATACATCTCTCAATGTATTTAGTGTTATTGAGCTCTCGACGTACGTCTATGCCAAGGATGTCTAGATTATCCTTCATTGGTAATGATGCATTCTGAAGACTGGGTAGGGGAAGGAAAGGGGATTTTTTCGCTGTAAATGCACACGCCTGTGTTTTGCGGGCATTGAACTCGACCAAGTTCTCGGCACCCCATTGGGAGATACTGTCGAGGTTACGGTCCAGATCAGCCACGAGTCGTCGTCTCTCCTCCTCAATCTCAGATCGCCCCGCCGTCGGACGAACCGAGTAACTCCCGTGCAGTGTGCTGTCATCTGCATAGCAATGAATGTTCCCGAGGGATAGCATATCATTGATATGCAGAAGAAAGAGAGTTGGTGATAGTACGGATCCCTGCGGTACCCCGGCATTAACTTGCAAGAAGCGAGAAGCCTGGCCATCGCAGAGGACCCGCACTCGGCGCTCGTTTAAAAAACTGGCAATCCAGCTGCACAGTTGAGGAGGTAGACCATATGCCGGAAGCTTGGAAAGGAGCGAAGCATGCCAGACCCTATCGAAAGCTTTGGCGATGTCCAGGCTAATAGCCAAGGACTCGCCGTACTTTTCCATAGCCTCACCCCATACATGCGTGACGAATGCCAGGAGGTCACCCGTTGATCGTTTTGGCCTGAAGCCATATTGCCGATCATTGATTAGCGAGTGATCCTCCAGGTATCGCATGAGCTGCTTATTGATAAGGAGCTCAAGCACCTTGCAAATGACTGAGGTGACAGCTATGGGTCGATAGTTGCCTGGATCGGAGCGATCCCCTTTCTTGGGGATCGGTTGTAGAAGAGTGTAACTTATCTGTAAATAATCCTTGTATTACATGTCTTTCATGGGATTTCTCATAGACATTTTTGTATAATAAAGGTAAGAAGAAGCAATTATAACTTACATATATAAAATCACGCCTGTTTTCCCGAAGGGGTAGCTAGAGGCATGTTATACGCCCGCTTTTCGTCAGTCAGTTAGTTGAACATTAATTTTTGACAGAGCCTTGTCTGTTAATCCATTGCAGGTGAATAGGACCCTAAGATCTTTGTGGGAGCCCTTTATATCTAATAATAATTATAATCACAATTGTTTCTTTGAGAGGAAAACAATGTACGAGTGTAACTGTCGAGGGTTTAAGGAGTAGAGGTAGGCCAAAGAAAAGATGGATGGAATGTGTGAAAGAGGATATGACAAGGAGAGGAGTGACTGAAGAGATGACGTCTGACAGAGATGCGTGGAGGAGAAAGACTTGTTGCGCCGGCCCCAAATAATTGGGATAAGGGCAGGTAGATGATGATGAATCACAATTGTTTCTTTGATGTGGTAGGCAGAGGCAAACATGATGAATATGATACTTATGTTGTATGTACCTACATTTAATTTCTTAATCAACTTTCAAAAAAATATCTGATGATCAAATTGAGAATTTCTTCTCATATCTTTCGACTAGATGAACCCATATTCAATTTTTTTTTTAATTTCAAAATTGACCACATTTTGAAATTTAAAAAGTTCCAAGTCCCATTCCAGTATCTTTAAGTCAGTTTTTGTGTCATATTTGACCTTTGTTTTAACATCTTTTTAGATCTGAAATAATCCAGCTAACAACAGGATCCAAGGAACTGGACAGGTTATTGGGTGGTGGTGTCGAGACAGGATCTATTACTGAGATCTTTGGGGAATTTAGAACTGGCAAAACTCAAATATGTCACACCTTGGCTGTCACGTGTCAGGTAATTTAAATTACTTGTGTTGTATTGCATTTTAAAGCAAAACTTCTTTAGGCACGCTGGTGAATGCGTTGAGAGTGATCGTTACGAAGTGCGAGATAGTTACGAAAAGTGTAAGAGTTACATTTCGTATATAACTGAAGGGTAAAGAGAGGTGCGAGCATACATTTCCTTTCTCTTTCTCTCAAGAAGAATAACTTCAGTGGTCTGGTCTCGTTTTTTAGGATTCCGTACCCAAAGGGTGAAACGGTAAGCCTATTACTAAGACTGTGCTGTCCATCCGTCTGTCTTGATAGACTTCTTGTCCAGAAAGAAAAAGATAGAAAGTTAAAATTTTCACAGATCATGAATTTTTGT
Organism: Nudaria mundana; assembly: GCA_963556515.1. Taxonomy (NCBI): domain Eukaryota; kingdom Metazoa; phylum Arthropoda; class Insecta; order Lepidoptera; family Erebidae; genus Nudaria; species Nudaria mundana. The sequence continues at coordinate 6,139,108 of OY748303.1, read as the reverse complement.
TGCCGCTATAACAACAGGTACAAAAAACAGAACATAATAAATATTTAAGGGGGCCATTGCCATTTTGGTACGGAACCCTTTGTGCGCGAGTCCGACTCGCACTTGGCCTGTTTTTTTATTACATCTCAGCTGATTATGTATAGTGACTTATCTCCAAATATTTTTATACATCACATATACAATCGTCTAAATCCTGGAAGAGAAGGCAGAGGTGACACCCTAATATTGTGAGAAAATGCTATCAAAACTTTGATTGTAACTTTATTCCTTTCAGTTACCTATAGAGCAGTCGGGAGGTGAAGGCAAATGTATGTACATAGACACAGAAGGTACATTCCGTCCAGAAAGGTTGCTAGCTGTAGCACAGAGATATGGCATGGACGGAGCCGCAGTGTTGGACAATGTTGCTTATGCGAGGGCTTATAATACTGATCATCAGACACAACTGTTGGTACAGGCTTGTGCTATGATGGCTGAATCTCGGTTAGTCACAAGCAGTTATTATGTCATTATTTTAATTTAAATAATAATTAATTAAATAAATATTTTTGGACATGGTCACACTATGTCATCTAGCACAAATTAAGCTAATATAAACTTGTGCTATGGGATCTAGACGACTGATAATACTACATTTCTGAATACATAGAACCTGGGACCTCAGGCATGGCAGTCGCATACTCATACCAGTGCACCATCGAGGCAGTCAAAGTCATGTGTTCTTTTTATTATACCCGGCAACGGCAATAGGCTTGCCCCATAATATGTGAAATCAACAAAACTATCGGTAAATTGTGGGTGTTTCCCTACTGTTACTACATTTAACAGCGAGATTGCCATGAGCAGACAGACAAACAATATTTTGCATAAATAATTTATCAAAACCGAATCTTAATTCAATAACTAATAATAGTGATTCATTAGCGAGTGAAAAGTAAAACTTCCTAAAGAAATTCCCTTTGTAAATTTCCAGATATTCATTGATAATAGTAGACAGTGCGACAGCTTTGTACAGAACTGATTATTCAGGTCGAGGTGAATTGAACTCCAGACAACTGCATCTCGGTAGATTCATGAGAATGCTGTTGAGACTTGCCGATGAGGTATGTGTTGTTTTTGATCCCATTGTGAAGAAATAAAGGAACTTATAAATCTTTCCAGGTTGTTAGATACCTGTGTATCAAATTTCAGCCAAATAAAAACTATTGTCAACTACCCACTGAAGAGTTGGTAGTATGGTTAACCGACGTTCGCCTGTCCCAATAGACGAATATGAAAACAACAACAAACCCGCACTTTTTAAAATCAGTAGTTCTAAAACCAGTCTCCTTAGAACTATTAATTTCGTTTTATTGGATTATAAGAATCATCCGTTGAAGCAAGCATTTCGTTAAAAAAAAATAATCATATAATATCATAAGCCATTATCAAAATTCAGATATTTTAAGCCTTCAGAACAATCAATAATATTTTTTTTTTATTGTATCATATCATATTATATCATATTGTATCAGTGATAACCTTTATTCTATTTTATCCAACAGTTTGGTGTAGCAGTGATAATAACAAACCAAGTTGTGGCCCAAGTGGACGCAGTGGGTGTGTTCAACGCTGACACTAAAAAACCTATCGGTGGCCACATCATAGCCCACGCTTCCACCACCAGGTTATACTTGAGGAAAGGCCGAGGTGACAATAGGATATGTAAGATATATGATAGCCCTTGTCTACCGGAGACTGAAGCCATGTTCGCTATTAGTACGGAGGGTATCACTGATGCTAAGGAATAAAAAGAATGTTTAATCACAAAAAATCATTCTATCTGGGATTAAACCGGAATTTTTAACCTACTTAAAAAAAGATGTTCTCGATGCAACTGTATTTTTTACGTTACTTTGGACTGGGTGATTTTGAAAGTTATTTTTTTAAATGAAAGCTGGTGCTTCTCGTGTGTCTGTTCTATTTCAATTTGGTTTCATCCCGAAAATTTAAAGTAATTTTTTTGCTAAAATTTTTTTCTAGAAGAAAAACGCTTGTACCTATAGACATCGGATGAGCTGTGAGAGCTGTTGAATCTATGCACCAAATATGTTTATTTTTGAATCGCGTTTTTTCACCACATCACGTGGAGACATCTAACGGCAATTTTACGAACTACTCTGTATTAATCCCGGAATGTGTGACTCATGAACTTTTGTGATTAGTGTATGTATAACGTATAAATATTTATAAACTAAGTTAAAAGCGAATTAAACGCTTCCAATTTAAAAAAATATCTATATAAGGAACGTACCTTCATTCTTAGTCATGATCAGTCAAATCCGGGCCCCTTGCCTCCGGACATAGTATAAGAAAACACAAAAGTTACTTTCTTGTACAGTCAGCAGCTTTCAAAGCAGTACAATTTATGTGCAGAACTGTCCACTTTGGATTGTTACAACATTATAGTCATTCTGAGAACGTAGATTAAATTGAATTTGTGACCCATACGATTTTTGGACTATTCTGTCGCCTAATATCTTTATGAAGCTGGCTGTACACGCTAGCCATATTTTGTCATACTTTGCATTTCTTTTTAAATATCTGTAAATATATTGAAAATGATAATTTAATGGTAACACACGTTTGACAATGCTTTTTTGGAGTTTACTCCTTAAGAATCGATTTTCATATATAAGGAGCCCGGTATGAGAAAAATCCGAGGAGTAAAACCTACTAACAAGTAACGAAAATCGTGTCACGTTTTTGGTGCGCACCTCTAGTGCGCAACTTTCTAATTTGTTATGGTTAGATACTCGTACTTAAGGAGTCAACTCCAGTCGTGCGTCGGAGCTGACACACACACTTTTCTTTTCTCATATTTTTAGGCAATAATTCTCATAGTATTATATATTATAAAGGTATATCAACATGATGGTTAATAAAACTATAAATGAAGTAATGTTTATTTTCTCAATAGGTTACAACAGTTTATATGAATCGCATTATCAACAGCAGTATAATAACATTTTTATATTGTGACTGGTACATTTCAATCTTAACAAATATTATAATCACACTATTCAGATATTGCAACTACAATTTCAAATCGAAATAAATTTGTAGTAAACGTAAAATAGTTAACTACCCTCAAACCTAAAAAAAATGAATTCGATATTTTGAGGTTGCGTGTAATATACCTTACCTAGGAAAAAGGTTTTTGATTATATGTAAAGTTGCGTCCAAATATTGCGCGGCAAGAGCGCGGCAGCAACACGCGGCCAGGACACAATTCTGCCGCGCTCTAGTTAGGACAATCCGACGAATGTTTGCGCGGCAATATGCAAGACACGCCACGGCTATTAGGGCTATTTCGTCCCAAAGGTCTTCGCGTTTATTTTTATTAAAATATTCTTTATGTTGAGGATTCCACAACTCCTTAAAATTAAATGAGTCATATAAGTCAATTAGTCTAATTGATGTTTCAATGTCCATTTTTGTGAAGCGCAAACCCATCCAGACACGATTACCGACGAACGATACTGAGCAATGTATGCGCGCTCGCAGCTGCCGCGCGGCAACCGTCCAACGCGCAATATTTGGACGCACCTTAACGTTAACAGTATCTTAGTATTAAAGGCTGAATATATATATGTGTGTATATGTACTTACATTATTATTTCATCACTCAAATGGGCACATAATTATTACTTATGTTTCAAGTATAAGGAATATAATTTTATAACTACCCACAAAAATAGCTATATATCACTAGAGTGAGACAAGGACTAGCGCTATCTTATACAATCACGTCACAATTTTTATCAATATTCTAAGAGAATTAAATAATGTATTGATTCAATTGACAGTATTTCATTTTTAATATATTGTATTCTTTAGTGTATTAGTGACAGTACAGGTTATTCGCAAAGTTATACGGCCCAGAACATTTCGGCCGTAATAACTTAAGTTTTAAAATCATAACAAAGATTTGGTAACTACACTTTTTGGGCATTATGACATTATTTGTTAAGTTGACAAGACAATTGAATTAATATCCTACTATTTATAAACTTAAGACTAACGGGTCACGGGTGGACTTGAAATGTCCACCCGTGACCACGGCTCTTGTAACAGGGCCGAAACGTCGGGTAATAAAGAGGTATGTATATATCTCAATAATCGCGTAAAAGACCCGTTAGTCTTAAGTTTATAATGAGTACAAAACGCGAAAGTTTAAAGAAGTAATATCCTACTAATATTATAAACGCGAAAGTTTGTGAGTATGTAAGTATGTATGTCTGTATGTATGGATGGATGGATGTTTGTTACTCTTTCACGTAAAAACGACCGAATGGATTTTAATGAAATTTTACAATAATAATAGCTTATATATCAGAATAACACATAGGCTACATATTATAAAGATATTTGTGTGAATTGTTCAAAATATGACGCGGCGCGACGGGAACGGGAAAAAATCCAAATTACCACGCGGACGAAGTCGCGGGCGACCACTAGTATTCTATAAGCAGTAAAGTATGCAAATTTTTTCTAATATAATTTTATAAAATTAATCACAAAAACTAGTCTCGGACTGGACTCGAACCAAGGAACGCTACCTGAGTAGACCAAGCCCTGTCGAACTGTAGAACTGTAGAACGTTCCTTCTGGAAAGGGATCAGTCTCTGGCTCGATTCCAGCTCAATCTTATAGTTTTAGACTTCTATACTTTGCTTAAGCAAAAAAAAGAAGTCTTATAATTTGACCCTGTCCGTCTGTTAACACCCTCTAGCGGTCAAACGGTAAACGATATAGAAAAACCAACTACGTATATTGACTCAGAACATACGATAACTGGAACCATGCTAAAAAATTGGAGCTCTAGCACTTCCGGTTTAGAAACTAGCTCAATTTCCGGTTTTTTAACATTAGACATCTGGTTCAAAAATTATATTTTTAGATGCGTGGTTAAGTATACAAGTCTATTCTTAGAATCACTAATAATTCTTTGCTTACTTGTTTGTGATTCATATTGTAAAATTATATAAGACATCTGAAGACAAAAGAAAATAAGTGGGTGTGTAATACACATCTGCCTACCCCTTCGGGATATCGGCGTGATTATGTCAGTCCTTTTGTATTAATTCTAGTTTCATTTATGAAATATTGTCAATTGAAACATAGTTTTCTAGACCAAATTTTATGTTTTGTGGTAACCTTGAAGACGGCTGCTAGATAAGCTTTATCCTTGTATATTAAATTTTAACTAAGTATCTGAACTACCTTCTAAATTCTACCCACGTCTAAAAGTTGACTGTTTATTACTAAATTGTTTTATTATAAATACGCACAATATAAATAACACATTATCTGAATAAGATTTGTTGTCTATCACTATGTAAATTTCTACCAAAATGGTAGAAAAGCTCATTACAATAAAAATGCATGAATCTGATTAAAATGCTCAATAAATAAATAAATTAATATTTTTAGACATTCTCACACAACGTCACCTAGCCCAAAGTAAGCTATAAGCTTGTCCTATGGGATCTAAACAACTGATAAACATAATTATATATTTCTAAATACATACATAATATACATAGAAGACACCCAAACACCAAAACAAACATTTGCGGATCACACAACTATTTGATTAGACCCAGGAAACGAACCCGATTAAAATGAAGGGTTCAGTATTTCATAAAAAAAAAAAATATGGGTCATGAAACGTCTATAACTAAAACGTGTTTTAATTATTACTAATGTACTAACAAGATGGAACCCACTTCGCTGATATCATAGTCTTAGAGCTAGTAGAGCATCAATCTATATATATAATAGTTCATCATTAGACATAAAATCGAGAAATACATTAAAATGTAACCAATTTGGACCTAAACCTGATCTAGACTATTAACTACTTCCCTCAACGAATATACTCCTACATAGTTAGACAAGTGGCATTTAGAATTCGAAAGTACTGACAAAATGGTATATTTTATATTATTGCATGTAGCAATATTAGGGGTTGCCACTTGACCAACAAAAATGCACCATTTAATAAACAAAATGTCATATAAATTAAACTACAAGTAAAGTTAAAACTAAAAGTACATGTCCCTCCACTACAACAATAATAAATAAAAATAATTTTTTTTTTTTTTAATTCTATATAAGTATTTGAGGCACAGGGAATACCGTTAGCGTCAGAATGGCTGGTTGCCTATAACAAGCGGCTCTGAAACTATATTCAGGAATTGCTATCCAATTGCTTATATTTGCTTAACTTTTTCAATAATTGCTACATATAATACATTCGGAGAAATACCAATATTTTTTTGACCAGCCATTCTGACGTCACGATGGATGGTCGCAACCGTGTTCATAATGAAGGACGCAAAATTTCTAAAAGTATATTATATGAATAATTGCTTACTAATTGTTACAATCACGAATATAAATTTAGATTACATAAAAAATATAGCGTTTATTAAAAATTATACGATGTGAACGCCTGCACGATTTGAACAAGCAGTCATAAAAAAATTGTTGCCTTTTCAAATTTATTAGGCACTTCTTCGTATAATTTTTAATAAACGCTATATTTTTTTATCTAATGTATGTTTGAAGCAGAAATTTAAATTCGTGATTGTAGCAATTAGTAAGCAGTTATTCTAACATACTTTTAGAAATTTTGCGTCCATCATTCAGAACACGGTTGCGACCATCCCCATCTTGACGTCAGAATGGCTGGTCAAAAAAATATTGGTATTTTTCCGAATGTATTATATGTAGCAATTATTGATGAAGTTAAGCAAATATAAGCAATTGGATAGCAATTCCTGAATATAGTTTCAGAGCCGCTTGTTATAGGCAACCAGCCATTCTGACGCAACGGGAATACTAATAATTATTTTACTGGACTAAACACGTTATGAAAATAATTGCAAAACACATCTTATTGTGAAGAGATCTATTTTGAACTGTTGTGAACTTTATTACAGTTAAAGAAATGTCTTAAATTGCAATCAAGGTCACTATTAATACAAATATTGAAAATAATTTATTAATAAGCAGTAAGATTCAAAATTGCATGAACTATTTAAAACTATAGAAGTCAACTTTTCATTAGTTTTTATTTAGATTAAATTTTTCTGAAGTTTTTATTTAAATACATAAATATGTATCATAAAATCAGATAAGGTTTCAATTTAATAACCATATAATAATTTAATTTTGTTATAATAATAATTTTTTTACAGAATTCAAATTTAAAAAGTCAATTATCTAAACATACCACACTGACATAAGTACCACTGAGTATAATGTTATTATTATGCTAAATTTACCATGCTGGGTTATTTAAAAAAAGTACATTTATAAGTACAATAAAGCTTGACATTTCAATGAATCATACAATATATATAATTATAGTATTTTAAGGCTTGCATCACCAAATGACAATGAGTTCTATTAACACATAATTATATAATATGTACCGTCAGCGTAACAATCATCTAAACTTTCAAAGTGGTCAAAATGATGGACACCAATTCAATTTTATATGCGCCCACAGTCATGATCAGTGTGACAGCTTACACAATATTGACGACCAATAACTAGGATTTTTGACCACTCTGGATGCATAGTACAATTTGAACACACTAGGCGTAGGCGCACATAACATTCTATTGATGATTTTTACGTCATATTGACCACTATTAAGCTGAGCTGAATATGAAGATGATTATAGTCGGAGTCAAAATTGATGTATGAGAATATGGATTTTTTTATTTATTTATTTATTAGTTGGAATATATGAGACGGATTTTTGCCTCGGCAAAAGTTCAATAAAAAAATGAATATAGTTATTACAATTTTTTTTTTGTGTGTTATTTATTACAAATAGTTTTTAATACTTATTTTTTATACTATTATTATATTAAATACAATGTCAGAGGATAAGGCAGGCCTTCACAATGAAAATAATACAATAATAAAAATATAAATGTATACATGTCATGTTACCGTTAGAACACATTTCAACTAGTGAAACGCTAACTAAACGCCTTAGTTAAAACTAGAATTAAAATCAGGTTAAACTATTATTACCGCATAAGTACGAATTAAAACTAGTCTAGTGATAACTTTGACTGATATTCAAATAGTTCAATCTAGTTTTAACCAAGGTATTTAACCAATAACATATAATAACATGAATTGATAGATGAACTCATAGTTTAGGTTCAGCGAGTGATGAAGTGAGGGGTACAGAGAGTGAAGGGGGGAACGCAATAGGTGTACCTTCTAACTCCAGTCGTTCATGTTCACTCGCTACTAGAGCTCGGAGTTCGTCCTAAAATTAAGATTGATTTTTTATAAGGATAACAGAAACTCAGGACAAAATTAAAAACACGTGATAACGTCAAACATTAACACAAAAACCGACTTCCAATATACCGAAATGGGATCAAAAAATTGTCAGAATGGGACCAAATAGAAATAGGACTACTTGGGAAGCATTACCTTAAAATTATTTCTTTGGCGAATCAGTGGAGTTTAAACTTTCGAAAGATCTGTGGTACCTATGTATTTGAAGATGTTGTGATACACGTAACACATGTTTTTAAAAATAAATTAATCTTTATCAATAAAAAATATTAGAAAATAAAAATACTTACACCCCATCCGAGCCTATCAGCCAGATCTTGGGCTCCATCATCACAATCGCCAAGTCTTGCAACATCTCGGACTGAATCGTCATCGAGTTGTAACCCTCCACCCATCACCCCCCATAATCTAAGTAGGGGAGACTTAACACCTGCCTTTTCACGGTTTATTAGAAGTCGTGGACACCAATCGGGTACCCTGAAATACATTGATACATTTAAAATCCACAGAGAAAAGATGGATGGAATGCGTGAAAGATATGCCAAGGTAAGGAGTGACAGAAGAGATGACATCTTAGGGTGATATTTATAAAGCGTACCTTTACTTTACACTTGAGACAAAATCGGGATTTATAATGCGATCTTCGTCGTTGTCTTAGCTTAAGCTAAGCCTAGTCTAAGTTCACAAAAACGATGACTTACGAAAAACTCCGAAATAACTGTACTTATCTAATGAAAATAATTTCCTCGAATATACTTTACCATATTCTTTATTATTATTATAGAAGTATCAGTTATAAATGGGAAAATTACACATATAACCATGTGTTTAGAACTTAGCTTCAGCTAAGCCAAGTCAGACTATAAATTCTAAATCAAAGATGAAGACTTAGCATATGCTTAGCTAAAATTTTATTTAGCCAAGCTTGAGTTAAGTCCAAGCACGCTTAAAATATTTAGATAGAAATTATAAATCACAATCACTGAAATGTCATCGGCAGGACTCCAACCCACGACATTTCCCTAACAAGGAGAATGCTATAACCACTGAGCTACGATGACCAATACCAACATAATCCAATCTTTGCTTCATATATAATTTCTAGATCGCGCTATAAAGGTGCGTTAGGAGATGACGTCTGACAGGGATGTGTGGATGACGAAGTCATGTTGCTTCGACCACAAGTAATTGGGATAAGGGCAGGCAGATAATGAAGGGACCCACGTATACTCATTACGCAGTTCAACGTTTGAAAAACATGAAAAGGACATCAAAATATAAATCTGCTGTCACCAACAAAGCCTCTTACAAAATCTCAACTATTTCTTATCGTTACTTACATATCAATTAGAGAGGCGAACGGCTGTACTTCAAGCGAGGACCCCATGATGATGAGCATATCACACTGCTGGAAGTCTTCGTGGAGACACCTTTGGAATCTCTCCGGGAGGCTTTCCCCAAAGAACACTATGTCAGGTTTGACAACTCCCGGACACTCGGTACATATTGGAATTTGGTCTGAGAAAATACGTTCTGAAATGTAGAATAATTTTTTTTAAGATCTCTAGACTGGTAAATTAATCTCAAGCTAGTAAATAAAGTGCTTTAAATATTGACATTTTGCTAGTAGGATTCCTCACATTATAGGCGCCTACTGCCCTTTCTAGGTACTAGATATATTTTCAATACATTTGTAATGTAAATCTAACCACAGATAATATATATTAGATAAGCGAAACAGTATGTACAGTCACGAGGCATGAATATGTTACTATGGACACATTGGCAATTATATCTGACTCAGCAACGAGTTGAATAATATTTGACAGCACGAAAGCAGCACTAACATCTGATTCGAATCAACGCAAATGCTAACAGAAACGTAGAAGTATTAAACGGCACATATTTTTGCTCTCCAAGAGTGACACCTCTCATAATTTGGAACTGAACATCGTCACCTATTTCTGTTTTGGAATGTTAACACTTTAATAGGATGCATATGAATGAACGATCAGATGAAAATGCTGCTTTCGTGCAGACAGATATAATTGAACTCGTTCCTGGGTCAGATATAATTGCCGTTATGTTCATAGTAACATATTTATGCTGCTGGCTGTACTTTGCCTGAGTGAAATAAGAGCAATGCTCCTTTTCCGATTCACTGTATTTTTTTTTATTCTGAGCGTATTGAGCTGTAAAGCCTGTACAAAAAGAAGTGGACAAAATATTGGACACATTTCCTTTCATCGATAAGTAATTTTGCTATTAAAATGTGTGTCATTTATTTTATTCTTATTTTATCTATCTATATCTTATTGTCCGAGACGCCCAGTACTTTAATTGGCTGTGCCATAACGGTTGGCACGTAAGATTTTGCTGCCTTTCATCAACATTTCATCACAGAAAATTACAATATAGATGCAACGTTTTTTAAATTCATTCGGCCATTTTGGACATAACCCATTATAAATGTGCCATTGTGGGTGTGTAATGCACCTCTGCCTACCCATTTGGGTATATAGCCCTATAGGTGTGATGTGTGTGCGTGTGTCATTAATTATTCATAGTCAAAATTGGCTTGCTTTCATACAAATACAAGCACTCTATCTATTGTATTCTACATCTGTATATCTAACATTTGTATGTCATAATCATCAAATCTTAATCATAACATAACATAAAGTCTGTCCATTCCTATGTATGCTTAGATCTTTAAAACTACACAACGGATTTTGATGCGGTTTTCACCAATGGATAGAGTGGTTCTTGAGGAAGGTTTTTGTGTATATAATTTGTCAAGCGGACGTCCGCTAGTTCATTAATACATACCTTTAACAAATTCTAAAGGAAACTCCTTCCGGCAGTCCAGACAGTGTGAAGTAAAGAATGTTCCATGAGCCTCCACCAGCTTCTCCTCAGGAATGCCCGCGCACCTCTCCAATGTGTCTATATTCTGTGTGTAATGGCGAAGTAAAAGTCCTGTAACAATGTTCAATATTATTTTAATTTTAGACTAAACCAGAAAACGGAGCCTCGTAGAGCATGTTAAGTCATCGGTCCCGGTTGTCACACAAACATTCTATGGCAGTCGTTACAGGTATTTGGAGCCGTAGAATAAAATCCGACAGGTCTAACTACAGAACTTCGATATCGTCAATAGTTTTAAAATATTTTATTTTTATATTTTATTTTTTACAATAAGCACACAAACTGCATAATTACACATAACCTTACAAACTAATACACAATAGAAGACTCTCAAAGTTATTACACAAATTACAGGCATGCGGACATTGGAATTATTTTTACTACAACTTTAGTTTCAATGTTATTATTACATACCTAGTAATACTTATTCTTTATTTTATTTTACTTTACTGATTGACAAAAGCATCAAAATCACTATAATATGTAGCCTAGTTACATGAATTCTTGCATCAGTGCCCCGGTAAAAAAAAATTTAATGTCGATAGCCTATATCTAAGTTAAGACAGGGAAGCCTACCTTTATCCCAACTGGATTGGGAAAAAGGCTCGGTGGATGACTAAACCAGAAATCTAGGAGTCCCATTATTTTCTTAATTTTTTTATTAGGATGTATATAGACTAGGAGCATTTACTGGTCACAGAACAACAACTAACGTGCCTGGTGTATCACGCTTTCACGAATCAAACGTAGAGCCAAGCTCGCCGTATTATTACAAACCAACGAGCGTATTGGTGTAGCATTTTGTGGAGCCGACGAATTGTAGGTCCGACATTTCAACAATGAGGGAACGCAAAGGTACAATAAAATTTTACGAGTAAATGCACACTCGTAGTGAGCACTACGTCGAACGAAGCACCGAGCATTCACAAAACGTTACATATAAATGCTTGAGGAAATGCTCTAGTAACAATAATTCTTACCTTTCTCATGTAATAATCTAATGAAATAATGTGAAGGTGTTGGTTTAAAACTTCCTGGATACAGTTCTTTCGCGAGCATAAAGAATGGTTTTGGATTTTGTCTGAAGAAATTTATTTCAAATATTGCCTGGGGTTCCGGTAGATCGTATTTTTGTAGGTTATGATACAGGCCTGTTTCTGGGCTTCGGAAATCAGGGATACCAGCAGCTGTAACATAAAAATATATATAATTAACTGGCAACAATACAATTAGGTTATTATTTTCTAACTAGCTGATCGTATATTACGTTAGTACATTTCATTGCATGGCAACGGATTTCAAATTTTTTTTCAAATTACAATATAGCTGCTCAGACTAAAAGAATAACATAGACGGAACGAATAGAACTAGCGAGTGAAGCCGCCAAAAGGGATACTATATAGCAATGGGACTGGGAAATGAGGACTTTTGGGTTGTGGCAACACTACGGCTAACATCTGTTCGCATTTCGTCTTGTATTTATTTTAATTTATTATTAATATTTTCGATAATTAGGGCTAAAATTCATCACAAAACACAATCTTACCATTATCAAAGTGTATCTAGGTAAAACCCAGTGTAAAATAAATAAGAAATTAGTGATATTTGCGTATTTTGTTTTACCGGCTAAAAGTCAATGACTGTTTGAAAATTTTAAAAGTGAAACTTTATCAACTCGGATTTAATGTGATTTGAGTGATTTTTATACAGGTAATCGTACTAATAAATAACTACTTATTATCGTACCTGTTAGTTTTTGAAGTTGTAGTATATTCAATCAGATTCTTTTTGACATTACTTACGTATTTATTTGTGTATTTAGTGTATTATCAGGTAGCTTTTTACTATCTAAGTCAGTATAAATTTATAATATCGTAATGCCAGTCACACGTAGCATGTATTCTGCTCGCCGTGATGAGGCTAAACAAGAAGATATCTTGAGAAAACTTGACCTGACATTGAAGGAATTAGAGGTATCCAAAACGTTGATTAAACAGTTGCATAGGGAAAGAGATGAAAATGAAAAGGAACTATTAGATAGCCTAAATAAATACGACTTCATAAAAAAGCAGATGGCTGAGATGCACACAGAGAATAGGTTAGTGTTAGATGAGCGGGACAGATTACAAAATATTGTGACTGGGTTCAGAGAGTGTAGTGACGAGTATGAACAGGGTCTCAAGCGCATGTCAGTCTTGGAACAGGAACTGCATGAAGCCCACCACCTCATTTCCCACCTTGAGGCTGAGAAACGTGACACCATAGTATCCCATACCCATAACTTGTTTGAGGAGTTAGTTGGTAGTGTGCCCAGCCTTGTTGCTACTGAACCCAGCTTAGAACCCACTATTACTATAGATTTAACAAAGGATGATACCTTAACAGCTCATTGTTCCAATCACAAGATGGGCATAGTTGAGTGCAGTAGAAACAAAATAAAGAAATATGTGAAAATTAATAAATACATAAGAAAAACACAAAAACTTATTAAAAGACAAAAAAGTATGTACAAAAAAGTCAAGTATATTAATGAGAGAAGGCAACTAGGCGATGAACTTGACATGTATTCATTATTAATTGAAAATAATATCTCTGATCATAATAACAATATTTTAAAGTTAGAATCAGAAATTAATAATTTAAAAAATTCACTAGACATAATGACTGACAGGTATTGTAATGTTAAAAGTGAGTATCAGGAATACATTCTGGCCATGAAGAAGCTTATGAGTCCAAATTCCACATTGACATCAAACAACCATTTAATTAGTCCTGAGCCGGTCTGTAAGTCCTCGCTGACTTCAAACATAAGCCCTTCACTTGAGTCAAACAAGAAACCCAGTAGTTCCTTCACCAAACGAAATATGATTAAATCTGAAATAGTGATGTTTTGTGATGAATTAGGGAAATCAATGGGCCAGTTACTTAGTTCATATTTAGAACAAAATGTTACTAACTATTGTATGCCGGGATTAACTTACTGTAACATTATAAAAAAAATAAAAAATTGTAATTTAAACAGCAACTGTACACTTTTAATTTTGGTGGGAGATAGGGGAAATGCAGACAGAAATGCAATTGTAAACTGTTTAGAATTACTGAGTTTATTAGATGTTAAAAACATTATTTTATTCACACTTCCTTATAGCCGTGGCTTGTCACAGGCCGAAAACAATCTTAGATATAAGCTAAATCAAACAATACATACATTGACATTTCATAATCCAAATAAATTCCATCTGATTGACATTAACATGTATTTAGAAAATAAATTGTTATTGACGGAAGATAAATTCTATTTGAATAGATATTTTAGGAGACAGATAGCATCTTCGCTATCATATTTTATTAGTTATTCAGCCAAAAACTTGGCTAAACAATCTGCTTTTATTGAGCAGAAAAGTGACAATGTTTGTCTTGTGACCTTGGAATCTGTTCCTGAAAAGGGTGACAATAATTTAAACTTAGTTGTAGGACAATAGAGGAAATCCCTAGCAAATTAAATTTAAGGACAAAGGAAAAGTCTATGTTCATGAATATAATTCATCAAAATATTGAAGGCTTTTCTGGCAAAGAGTTAGAACTAGAATTATTTTTAAATGAAAAACGTATCCATGTACTTTGTTTAACTGAACACTGGTTAAAAAAACATGAACTCTTAGTTAATATTGATAATTATAAAATCATTAGTGCGTTTACTAGAGATTCCGCTATAAGAGGTGGGTCTCTCATTTTAATTAATGACAAATTAAAATCAAAAGACCGAAAAGACGTAGTAGCACTCACAAGTGAGCGAAATATTGAACTATCATGTGCAGAGCTAGAACAATATATTATTATTAGCGTCTATAGACCTCCTTCTGGAGATTACTACCTGTTTGAGTCCATTATGGAGGAAGCCTTAAAAAAGGTATGTAAATGTAAGAAGACTATAGTTGTATGTGGCGATTTTAATATTAATATTTTAGAAAACTCTCAGAACGCGCTAAGGTTCCTCAACCTTTTTAAATCTTTTAACTTACAAAATCTTTTTTGTGAACCAACACGCACCACAGCCACATCAGCTACCTGCTTAGATAATATTTTTTCTAACAGCGATGTAGATGAGAAATCTATAATACATTTTGTAAATTCAGATCATGCAGGTCAGTTAGCTAGATTTAAGTTCCAACATGTTCCATTATCAAAAAATATTGTTTGTAGACCAATCACAACTTATAGATTAGAAAAATTTAAAGAAAACATTAAGAATAAAGTACCTCTTTTGGAGTTGAATAATGATAAACACCCGAATGATCATTACGGAGATTTGTTCGGAGTAATCAAATACGAATGTGATAACATTTTCACTAAAAAAACAATAAATGTAAATCAATTTAAAATAAAATTTAGTGATTGGGCTACGCCTGGAATCTATAAAAGTAGAAGGAAATTATATGAATTATACGAGACAAAGGCATCTACTAATGAGCCACAAGTAATTGAACAGATTAAAAAGTACTCCAAACTATTCAAAAAAGTATGTTCAACAGCTAAATCTAATTATATACGGGCTAAAATTGAAAAATCTGATAATAAAACGAAGGCAATATGGAATGTTATTAACAAAGAAACTTGTAAAGCAAAGTCACGTGATCGATCCTTCGAGTTAAAAATAGATGATAAACATATTAAAACTGATTCTGAAGTGGCCAATGCATTTGAATCTTTCTTCACAAATGTTCCAATCACCACTACAAATAAGTTAAATTCGTCAAAAAACGTAGCCAATTCTCTTCTTAAATCTAGTGTTGATAAATGTAGAATTAACTTTGATTTTCAGTATATTGACTCTGTCACTATACTTAAAACTTTTAAACAACTAAATATAAAAAATACCGAGGATCTTTGGGGCATTTCAACTAATATAATAAAATCAATAGTGCCCGCTATAGCACCTCACCTTGCATTCATATTCAATAAATGTATAGATGAAAATCAGTTTCCTCATCTTATGAAGTACAGTAAAATCAATCCTTTATTTAAAGCAGGAGACAAAAGTGATCCTTCAAATTTTCGACCTATTTCCATACTCCCATCCCTCAGTAAAATTTTTGAAAAAATAATATTTAATCAATTGCTTTCACATTTTACAGACAATAAGTTACTTCAGAACAAACAGTTTGGTTTCACTAAAGGCAGGAACACAACGGATGCAGGAGTTGCACTTGTGAAACATATATTTGATGCTTGGGAGGAAAAGCAGGATGCTATTGGTATATTTTGTGATCTATCAAAAGCTTTTGATTGTGTTGATCATGGGACTTTGCTACTAAAATTAGGTTATTATGGTGTTTCGAACAGCTCACTTGGCTTACTCGAGTCTTACCTCACTGGTAGAGTACAAAAAGTAAACATTAATGGCACCGACTCTTCTGGCGCCTCATTAGTCATGGGAGTACCCCAGGGCTCTATATTAGGACCCCTTTTATTCTTAATATACGTAAACGATCTTCCTTATTTCACTAAAAATCTTTGTGAGATAGTATTATTTGCTGATGACACATCATTAATTTTTAAAAGTGATAGACAAAAAGTAGCACTTGACGATGTAAATAATACCCTTTCGGAAATATTGCATTGGTTCACAAGTAACAACTTGCTGCTCAATGCGAAGAAAACAAAATGTGTAAAATTTACTATGCCCAATGTTAGACAGGTGGATACTCATATTACTATGAATAATGAATTAGTTCAAATAGTCAATACCACAGTTTTTCTTGGGATAACTCTAGATAGTAAACTACAATGGGGTCTTCATATCACAGCCTTGGCAGGAAGACTTAGCTCAGCTGCCTATGCGGTTAGAAAGATAAGGTCTCTGACTGACGAAAAAACGGCACGATTAGTTTATTTTAGCTACTTTCATAGCGTTATGTCATATGGTCTGCTGCTGTGGGGCTCAGCTGCCGATATTGAGACAATATTCATATTACAGAAACGAGCTATACGAGCAATCTATAGACTCAGACCCCGTGACTCGCTGAAAGAATTATTTAAAGAAATTAATATTTTAACAGTTGCTTCTCAATATGTTTACGACAACATCTTATATGTACGGAAGAACATAGATCTATTCAAAAAAAATTCCGATAACCATAATTTTAATACAAGAAATAAAAATAAATTGGCAATGACAAAAATTAGACTTCATAAAGTTGGTAATTCGTTTGTTGGCAAATGTATAAAAATTTATAATAAAATTCCTCAGGATTTGGTTGACATGCCTCTTAATAAGTTTAAAATAGTAGTTAAAAAATGTTTGATGATGAAAGGCTACTATAATGTAGACGAATATCTTAATGATAAAAATGCATGGTCACCCTAATCTTCTGTTGTTGGCCACTCGTATAATACAATAGAAACTAATTGTAACAATGTAAACAAAACAATATTAAAAAAGAAAATGGATAATCTACCTGAGTTTCTTGCTGGTCTCTTCTCAGGAGAACCAAATTACCGAACCAGCGAAAGAATCATTTTATAATGGTTATTTATGTACTTACTTAATTTAGTATTTTTATAATATTACTTGACAAAATTGTAAAATTTTGACATTCATATGTGCTCTTTATGTGCCTAAACTGAATAAATGAAATTGATTCTTTGATTCTTGAATGGGATACCATTTCGCTCGCCACTCCTTTGTGAGCAGCGAGTGTGTATGCACGTGCGATCACGGTTGAACAAAATATTATAAATATGCCGTATTGTGTGGTGAAAAGGTGTAAAAACACTTCAAATATTCATAGAAAGAATGCTGGATTATCGTTTCATGAGTAATTAACTATTTCTTATTAGATTTCATAACATTTTTCTAAATATTTTAGTTGCACAAACTAGGAACACAAAACCTCCGCCATATCATACAGAGTTGCCATAATTTTTTCATCATTTCCACAAAATATTTAGCAGTATTTATGGGAATTTATAAAGTACTGAGTAAAAAAAAATCAGTGTCATCAATGTTGACAACCTCGATGTTTCTAATCATCATCATCATAATTCGTGCGTTAGTCCCGAACTCCCGATCACATCTGTGTCCGGGATCTACTTAATACGTGGCTTGGTTATTTCGGCAATCTTGGAATTGACCGCTGTCTGACCTCCCAGCCTGTGTTCTGATCCAATATATTTATGTTACTCTGTCAGTAGTTTAATTTCAGTCTAACACTACAAAGGCCTCAGTCTTAACCTAACGACTATTGATATCTACTTCATGTATAGTCAACGAAAAAAGTAGCTTAACCAATAATTCTTATCTGTTGATCACTAATAGCTGTTAAACCGATCACAAAATCATAAACAAAACACGAAATATATTATAACTTTGTCCTTGGGGATTCTAAAATTACTTGTACATTGCTGTGGCACATGCATTGGGATGTAAAAAAGAATAATAAATATTTTTGTGCTAATCAACTTTTGTTGTTGACTGTACTTTGTAAGTAGTGTGTACTTTGTCAGTGTTTATCACGTTTTTATTTATTTTAACACTTCCCCATTTTCGGCAATTATCATAATAATCATTTGTGTAAATGACAAAATAATTGCAGATAACATTTACTATAACAAATATTGATTTTCCATATGTCCACTATATAGAGATTTTTAGATTTTTTCATTTGCTGGCAACATTACGCACACGCCGTTAGTGGTATCGGTACACGGAAATCGGAGTCACACGCACACATTGAAAGTGCCATTTGGCTTCACGTGTTTATTCTACATGTTCCGTCTATGTTATTCTTTTAGTCTGAGTATAGCTGCTACTTTTTACGACAGAACCCATTTTATGTGTGCCCGGTGA
This sequence comes from Nudaria mundana, assembly GCA_963556515.1. Classification (NCBI taxonomy): domain Eukaryota; kingdom Metazoa; phylum Arthropoda; class Insecta; order Lepidoptera; family Erebidae; genus Nudaria; species Nudaria mundana. Next base: position 6,119,955 of record OY748303.1, on the reverse strand, counting down.
CGGCAACAGGCTTGGCCCTTTATAGGTGGGTAAACAAAATTACTGGCAAAGTGTTGGTGTGTAATGCACCTCTGCCTACACCTTCGGGGATATAGGCGTGATGTATGTCTGTACAAATGGACACTTCACTTGTTTTTATTTGTGTTAGGTTATCTATATATATAAAACAAAGTCATGTTGGTTAAGAGATTAATGGTTTGAGAACGGCTGGACCAATTTTTTTTTGTTGTGTTCGTTATTATCAGAAGGATCTTTTTATTTAAACTTTTGGAAAAAAAACGTGCAAACCATTAGAAATATTAATGCGGTACGAAGTTCGCTGGGACTGCTAGTTTTTATTAAAGCTTGCATTAGTGATCTCTGGCTGGACCTAACAACTGGAGAGGAAAAGTTGGTCCTGGACCAACTTTTTAAATGACTTCAAAAAAAAGGTTTCATAATTTTCTGATTAACTAAATCTAAATACATACTTTGTGGTAAGTAAATTAATTTTTTACTTTGTTGTTATCCAGTTAAAGTTTATTCAAAATTATTTTACACATTACCGCAAAAGTACAGCGAGATTAAAATGTCACCCGTAGTCATTATCTGTCTAGCAACAGTCTGAGTTTCTATGCAGACTTTATAATTTACAAATAAGTGTCTGCATTGGTTATAAGTAATATTATCAGATTATAATAATGATTGAATGATGAAGTGAATGTATTAAACAATCAGTCGTAATACTTTGAGCAGTGATATCAAGTATTTAAAAAACTGGCCATGGGCATAAAATCACATTTGTAGTATGGGAGCTCCCTTAAATATTTATTATATTATTATTCTTTTTTTAGGATATTTGTTGTTATAGCGGCAACAGAAATACATTATCTGTGAAAAATCAAGTTTTTTTTTGTATTTATTTGGGTAAACAAACAACATCACAATAAAGAATTTCTCACAGTCTACATATTACAACAATATAAATGATTGTGACATCCACACCGTTCACCACATATAAAAACAAAGTTTCTAACTATCACTGTTCATGAGATACAGCCTGGTGACAGACAGCGGAGTTAGGGTTCCCATCGTACCCTTTGTGTACTGAACCCTAAAAAGGGTAGATATGATATGATATGATTGATGGTTGCTTCTTCAGTCTGCAACTTTAACATAACAAATAAAGCACAATAGTTCCAATAATAGCTATCTTTTTACTCACAAGCTTATCCCATCTTTTGTACTACTCTTTAATATACTAGCGTTCGCCCACGACTTATACCGAGTGGTAATTTATAATTATTTCTTTTCCCGTGCCTTTAATTATTGTTCCCGTTCACAAATAATAATTTTAAAACGAATTTGATTTCCATAAAATATGTTGAGTTAACCTTAATAGATAGATGTATGCCACTGTGGACTCTTTTTTAGAACTTAGTGGAACAATTCTTTAGTAAATAATAAAAAAAAAAAATTCTCAAAAGAAATAAAATTCCCCGTATTTTAAACCTATTTCACTGCTGCTTCGATAAAGGCACCTTTTAAATACAAATAGATTTTTTCACATCGAACCAGTACTTCCTGAGGTTAGAGTGTTCAAACAATGATTTTAAGTCTCATGCATGACTCAACTAACAACATATTACACAAGTTATCTAAATCAACAAATTGATTTAACCTTGGTCATCCACAAGAACAACATAATTTTCCATTAACAACAACTCCATATGAGAGATTAATCCAACAAAGTTTTTAGAGGCCCTAACCTTCACCAGTGTGTCTAGTACCAGTTCCTCACGTTCATTTGCTCGAAATACGTTTTTGTATTCCTCCATACATTTCAAACCAGCGCCCCTAGTGTTAATGTCAGGGAACTGTGCTAACTTCTGCTTTAATTTACTCTTCCGAGAAACAGAGATTATATTATTGCTGCCTACCTGATTTTATAGCCATGATCTGAGTATTAGGCACAGCCAGAATAAGACTTTTTTTCTCTTAATTTTATTATTAACTTGCCTGCTGTCCCGGCGAACTTCGTACCACCCTTTTAAACCTTCCCTGAACTTGTACGAATATTTCAAGATAAAGATCAGTCAAATCAGTCCAGCTGTGACAAACGAACAGCAATTCATTTTTAATTTATATATTTTCACTGGCTCCAACTAAATATGGCTTAATCAATTTACTAGCACTTTAGCATAATAGCATTCTCTGCGAGTCTTACAAATCTAGTCTCATGCTAAAGTACATCAATGCACTTCTTTGGGAATTCAAATTTGTATCAAGTAAAACATAATCGCTACACACTTGTAGTATACTAAGGAAAATAAATAGGTAGTTAAATGTAGATTTAAAAACAAACTATTTTTCGTTCAAAATTATAAAAAAATATTTGGATTAATGAATTTAACTGTGCTCTTTCATCTGCAGTTAACTTGGGGTCAATAAAACTTTGTTCTCGTACCAAATTTTGTACAAAACTCGATATTATTTATCAAAATAATTGGATAAATACATAATATGTGTAGCTACATATATTTTGAGTATCATTCAATTGTTTACATTTTGTATACTTATTAGATTTAGTACACACAAAAATAATTACTATTTTGGAGTAAAATTATTCCAAGCAAATAAAAAGTAACTTACATGTAGAAATACCAGCTCCGGCAAGGGTAATTATTTTTTTACACTTCTCGCTGTTGATCCAATTCACTATTCCTTCCAAGCTAACTTCATCCAGAACTTTCTCAGCAGGAGGCGATGGTTCGGTTTGCTCATAGAATCCCAATTTCTGAGCTAAATATCGGCGAATGGAGTCCACATCAAGGTCTCGAATCCGAGATCCTAAGTTTTCCATTGCATTTGGCGGGACGATCGGCACGGGGATATCTTGATCGTCACCTACAAATAATTGAACTAAAATGTGGCACAATAGTTTTCTACAAGATGTTGACTGAGGTAGTTGTATTATCACATTACCATCACTTTTCCCAGGAGGTGAATTTGCAGACATTTTACGAGAATAAATGCAATTATTGCGACTAAAATTCTTTGTCCACTTTTGCCACGGCCTCTTTGACAGACAGCGAAGGCGCATTTCCGAATCTAGTTTACTATTAATGGAATGTGATTGTGTTATTTTCGTGACTTTGAAGTACATAAATTCAACATTTTTAATGTGTTCAAACGTGTTTACTCTATATTAAAATAGTAGGTATTTATTGAAACGACATTAAATCAACGAATTGAAGAGGTTTAAAAGTTAAACAAACTCCAAACTTTTATTTGTCCTAGCTAGCTTCGTAAACGGATAATCTTGACCGGACTGACCAAAATATTATAATATGCATACATCATATGGATGGATGGATCACTGGTATATTTTATAATTAATTAATACAGTTCGTGTCAATCGTATTAAAATGTAGTAAAATATTTCCATGAATGTGTAACTTCCAATACCCATGATCATACCACTAAAACCCCCAATGTTACCTGAAAAGAAATTAAAAATTGAGTTATTTTTGTTATGTTTTTAGGCTTATGATCAGTTATTTGAGCCACTTACTTAGTATCTCATACCAATATGCTACAGCATCGAGGCGATGTAGTGTCCCAGCATCTGTAGGTTGGTAAATACTTAGAAGGCATTTATCGGTAAGATTAATACCACCGCTGAAAAAATTACATTACTTATGTAATAATATTACTTAGAAATAGGATAAAATAAACCTGTTTTATTAACTACTTATCCTTAAGAAAAAGAGGAGAGGAGAGGATGGGAGTTTGTGTTTGTAAAGTAATACCTAGGTACCTACATCAGGAACTCGGATAAGAGGCTAAACAATCTATGGCCTATACCTAGTTACCTATAATTTAGATATTCTCTAAAAAGCTCTATCTTAGACGACAAGTGTCAATCATCCGAAACGGCTCGACCGATTTTGACCAAATTTGGCATGCTGGTCGACATCATACCCGGGAGTGCATATCTCTGAAATCATGAAAATAGAGCATAAAAAAAATTAAGAAAATTTGCTCCGCTCAACATTTGCAATTGGTAGAATGTATTGCATACCTAGTATTCTTATCCATTGAAATTACTACGTAAATATATCTACTGTTAATTACTACAGTACGTGTGTACCTACTTTACCACCGCTGCACCGGGCGCCACTGGAAATTCTCTGCGTGCTCACCAGAGGCGCTCGGCAATGGACGTAAGAGGGGCCTTGGTCCGCGGAATTAAAAAAAAATTAGGTATACTTTAGTTCATGGTTCTGTTCTAAGCAAAAAATATTAAAGTGCCGGTCAACGGCAATACCAATAGTAGGTAGGTAACCCCCCATATAGTAAATTAAAACTTGGGACATCAAAGTTCTCTTCAATACAAATTAATCAAACCCAAACACAACGTAACTGCTAAAATTGTTGATGAGTTCCCTCGACTGGCTTTCGGCTCCCTCATCAAATTGACTCCAAACCTTCATTAAATGGTAGTCCTTTATAATAGGTACCTATACCTAATAAAAAAATAACAAACGCACTATTCGCCCTAAAAATTTTTGAAGGTTACCCTCGATTTCTCCGTGATCCGATTATCAGATCCTGGTTTCCATATAATGGGACCACTTTGAAAATATCTCCTTTCCAACAAAAAACAATCTATTAAAATTGGTTCATAAACAACGAAGTTATTAGCGAACAAACTTAAAAAATATAATATACGGTCGAATTGAGAAACCTCTTTTTTTAAATAGATTAATAAATGCAAGTTTAGTTTAGTACTAACAGGAAATTACCACCGATCCCTTGACGAGACACTTTATGCAGCGACACTTGGAACTGTCGTGTCTGCGTGTATGTTAGCTCACAATCCGGCAGACAATCAGGACAGCGCAGAGAATCTACAAATTCAGTCTCTAAACCGTCAGTGTCTTTTACATCTTCAGGATAAAAATATAAAAGCTTTTCTGAAATAAGTATATACTCGTAAATCAGTAGGTAATTACTCTGGTAAGTACCACTATTTAAGTTATGTCATGGCTCAAAGACTAAGAAATACCTCTGAAAGTCTCTGAATGGAGCATACTTTTACCTTGTTGTTTGCTGATATTTAAACAAACAGCTCGTTATCTGTTTGGATGACCTGGATGTACACCCTAAGCTACAAAGTTATCTACTCAACAGATTTTCTTGCGGTTTTCACAGTTCAGTTTCGACCAACTTTTAGAATTTGTTCATAGAGCAACACTGTCCACCGGTGCAGTATGTTTCACCAAAATTGGATGACTGATATAAAATGTTGTTATTTATAAACTATCTACACAATGCCCGCGGAGCTCCAGGCATCAGTTAGGCTCTAAGACAGCTGGATAGCATTTCAACTGTATTCCGGCTGCACTTTTGCAGTTTGAATGCAGTTAATACGACTCCAATAAAACTGCAAGCCAACCTTGTACCCGAGTACAGTCGGTGTGCAGTTGACGTGTAGTTCTGACGATGGGACGATGTATGGTCGACGTGCAATTCCAATGCAGTATGACCCATGTTGGACCACGCAGCTAGCCTACCAAGAAGGCCAAGAACCAAGAGTACTATCAGTATAAATTTAAAGTTATGGAACTTTACGTGGACGTTACATCTAAACATACCTAAGTACAATAAAAAACCCAAGAAAACGGCTCCCACAGCTTGCCGTGACTTCGATTACAGGCAGTTTCGCTAAGTCGGCAAACAATAGTCTAATACAAACCATGGTATTTATTGAGACACCGCAAGTCATGTAGCGTGCAAATTCGTGAACTATCACCATCCTCACTTATATGTGCGTAGAAGTATGGCATACACTTGCAAAGGGATACTACGCTATGAATCCGACATCTGGTCAGACATTCACCAAAGGAATACCTATTTTTGAAATACTCTGCAGAGTCTGTACGAAACATGCATTGGCGCTGAAATTAAAAGAATAGGACGCGTGGTTCACTTCATCGTCCTCTCGCAAAGTATAGCCTTCTGGTTTAGGAACACCCACATTTGTCCAGTCACTTTTTTGGTACCAAGACGACTTTTTATGTTGACCAGCAGGTGAAACAGTTGCAGGTGAGGTTCGCTTAGGCTCGTAACACAATTAACCTGTGCGTACCAGAAACACCCGGCAATGGACGTAAGAGCCGAATTAAAAAAAAAAGTACCATGAGAAGACTATAAAGGGACACATCATGCAGATTTCCGACCTATCGTCGAGGTCGATAAAGTTAAAGTTGGCTAGAGACGTTAGTCGATAAGTTAACACTTCGAAAATAACGGCCGTCTGAACGATCTGAGCATGCAATATGTCCGTGTGAGGGCTGCGAATTACGGTGAGGATTACCGTCTTCGCGGAATATTTATGAACTTCACTCATAGTTTTTTGTTTCATACTGGCAATTTGTAGTTCGATCATTTCACCTGTCTGAGCTAAATGGTACTTTGCGCTGCCTCCTCTGTACTCTGGATAGTACCACGCATCGTGTACAAAAACCTAAAATAATATTGAAGACATAAGTAACCTAAGGCTATCAACTTATCTGGGACAGACCAGGACCAACCGGGTCCTATTGAAGGTTTACCGTGGACGCCCGGTAATTTACTTTGGGTGGAATAAAAAAAGACCAGGCCCAAAAATACCTGCTGAATATACTGTATGACAGCCGATGACGAGCCTCTGGCCAACAAAACGCTTCTATTAAAAAGTGGGTGTTAAATATGCATCTGCCTAGTGCCTACACCTTCGGAGAAAAAGGTACCTAATTTGTACAAGCTATGATTAGTTTGAGATTAGATGGACAATTCTCAGTTGTAGCTGTCGTGCCGTGTCCAGTATCCACCACCCGTAGGCCTAGCACAGTCGATCTATTTATTTTAATCTAACTACTCAACTAATCGCAGGTATGGATTGATGACGTAATTATAAGTTTCTGCGAAATCATTGATTGAATATAATATCTCGATAGACTTTAGTAGACTCCGCCATGCTAGAGCATGGCGGAGTCTACCACTAGAGTGGTGTTTTTAACGTGGTGCTGCATTTAGGCACTTTGCCTCCCCGCTGCGGGGATAGCAGGACGGCTTCGTGTGGGACTCTCGCGGTCCTTGGATGGAAAACGAACGAAAACGAACCGCACTACCCACTAAAACCTATTCACGGTGTTTCTCCTTGGCGTAGGCTCTTTGCCGGGCCCACAGATAGGCAGAATCTGGCAAGCAACGGCGGCAGGCTGTGGTGGTATAATTATGGGTTTTTTTTAAATTTTAATGTCGCATTTATTGCCAGTTTTGGGGTTGCCAGTGAAAACTATCGCGTGATAAAATTTATTTTGTTTTGATGCTGTGAACAAAAACGTTAAGTCTTACGTGAAAACCGTTTCCGTGTCCCGTGCGGTAGGCATAGTCTTCAGACATTGGGCTTACGATAACTTGAAGGCCATTGTTTTTACCCGACTTCGTTTGTGTCTCCACCAACCTGTCATCACAGTCACAAACTCTTTAAAAATGTCTGAAAAGTCTGTGCCTCTACATACCTACTCCTGCTGTCTACCTTATACTAACTTCAACTAACTGTCTGCTTCACGAGTAAGCTAGTTTATATCTAAAAAGTAAAAACTGACACATTAAATTGACGTTGGGGTAGTTTTGGGAACGGAGAAGAAAACAGGATACTTTAAAACTATTCTACGTGTGCGGAACTGCAGGCAACAGCTAGTAAGAGATAAATTAATAACATTATTACCTGTCAGAAGAGGTATTCATGTCTACCATATAGTTAAAACTGCAGCAGTGCCCCAGACTAGTTAGACTGGTGTGAAAAATCTCCGAGCAGTTTACAAGTCTGCCTCCCCATTTGCATTTGATCAGCATATCTTCACAATGTGGTGCAAACTTTACAGAATGATGGTTAGAGCGTGGATCATTTAGAGGTAGAATACTCTAAAAATTCCTAATTCTAGAGCAAAAATGTTCCACCCTGACATAGCAGGTGCCTTACTGCTTAAATAACTCTCTGATAGAAGGTCAAATTCTTTTCTGTAGTGTCTAATAATTCTTTAAAACAAAAACTGCGTGAGACATTTAGCAGTTCTCATCAACAATTCGAATGTTTTTGCAGTGATCACAAGCGAACAGTATTAGAATACGAACCTAATACACCTGATTACTCTAGATGAAGCTGCGTGGCCAGAATACTCTAATTTAGATTTAGATTTAGATTATACTTTATTGTATTTGTTGGTGTATGACCAATACAATAATACAAATGAAACAGAAACTTAATAAATCTAAGGGAGTGGTGTCCAAATTCAGATATGACTGCCATGGTGTCGCAGTGGTATCAGTATGCGACTGCCGTCCCTGAGGTCCCAGGTTCGATTCCGGGTCGAATCAAATTATTTGTGTGATCCACAAATGTTTGTTTCGGAGTTTGGTTGTCTACTTTGTATAATATGTATGTATTTAGAAATATATAGATATATAAAGTTGATCAGTCGTCTATATAGCCATAGCACAAGCTTATATTAGCTTAATTTGGGCTAGATGATGTTGTGTGAGAATGTCCAAAAATATTTATTATTTATTATTGTTAGATATTTTTTTGGGAATCAAATGACCATGAACAATCTCAATGACCATGAACCTGTGCACTACGTCTAATTATTTAGAATTTGCAATGTTCGGAAGTTTTTAAACACTAACCTTGGCCATCAGATCAGGGATTTGATCGGACTCGTTAAAAGGGGGGGCTTTCAAGACCCTCCTCATCTCCTCCTCTACTCTGTCGTCGTAGCTATAATCTATGAGTCTGCCGAGTTGTTGGAAGTCCTTATAAGTTGGTACTCGTCGATGTGAATGTAATATATTTGCCCTGCAAAAAACTCCAGTAACTTGATTCAAAATTTGTACCTATCACTGAAGTTGCAGGTTAAAAGGAGTGAGTAGTAGCTGACTGCAGGAGTAGTAGTATAATATTTACGTACTTGGTAAGTTCACTTGGGGCGTGAAAATAATACTTTTCTAAATATTCGTTTAGAACTTTCTTGCTTAGTCTGTTTAAGTTGCACAAGGTGACTGCTGGAAACTTTATTTTTTTGATAGGATATGTGAATGTGTCTACTGTGACTATCAACGGGCTGGTGAAGATATTGACCCAGGTAGAATGTAAGAATACAAAGACACCAGATAGCATCATGCAGAAGATCCCCATCCAGCAATATCTGATAAGTAAAAGCTGATTAGTTTTTTAAGAACAAAGCACAAATTTCTTTTAATTTCTCTCCTAATTCAAACTGTCATAGTTGGAACAAAAATTATTTGTCAACCTCATTTGCAAATCACTACAAATTAAAAGGACCAGCAGTCGCAAATAGGAGTTGCTAGCATTGACGGGACTGAGACTGAGCCTGCTTATGTTAGGAGTGGGTTCACGTCTGTGAAAAACCGGATCGAACTCTCGACGTCGAATCTAAAGCCTAAGCCTCAGCTACTAACAAATAAAGCCTATATAACATGGAATCTCTCCGTTAAGTAGCAATAGGATTGGTTACCTTACTAATCTGGAGTTTGCTTTCCGAATTTGCTTAATACCTCCTAAAGAACTGTTTTCAAAGTATTCTTTGAATATCTCTTTGAAACTTTTCCTTAGTATCATTTCCGTGGATAAGTAGTTCCGTTTGTTGTACTTCTGTTGTCTATAGTAATACCACCAGGGTGTCTTGGGTCTTATATAGTTATTAGGCGGCATGGATGTGACATCGTTGACAAATGTCGGCATTTCGAAAAAAACAGTTTGTATATTATTCCGTTTTATCAATTTTTCCCGCGGTGGAAGTACCTACTGCTTCAGTATCTGTAACGTAGTCTGATGCACGCACTGATTCGTAAACGATTAGTTAATAAGCCATCCTGACCATAGTCACTGTATGGATTGGTCGTCACCGTACTTCAGAAAGCAGAAGGCAATGTTGATTCCGTTTAAAAACTGTTCAAACCAAAGGCTCATCAGTATTCGTACTAGAGTTACGGAGTATTTTTATGTGTTTTTTTTTTCTAATAAGTAGTACCACTGTATCGCACACAATACACAATCGACCTGCCGTCACTTCCCACACAACAATTCTATACAATTCTTGTAACCAAAACCAGGTGCGACAAGTGGCAATTTACAGGAGAAACCCGAATGAAGCTCCTTCCATGTTATAAGTGGTGTCCGTCAGTTGCGAGAGCCTAATTGGCAGATTCCGAAACAAAACGACCAAGGAGGGGAAATCCATTGACAGATTACATCAATCTGATTTTTGAGACTGGCGATTGAAACTGCCTGGAGATTTTATTACCTACCAGGTTCTTTTCTAACCAGGCGGCTACACGACTCGACGAATAGTCAGGGAAATAGCGACGAGAATAGCGAGGAACATCGTGTGGCCACTCACTCGCCTCGCCGTTCGCCTCGTCATCGTCATTCGCCTCGCCACTTGTCGCACCCGGCGAGTGAAGTACTACTCGTACGTGATAAGATTGCGCTGGAAGCACTTTTAGCCATTAATATAAAGTTGCGGCGTTACCGAGAATAATAAAAGCTACAACTAAAAATAGGGTATGTAAAGTCTTGAACGGAAGCTTATTAGGATATTTTTGGATCTGCACAAGTTCACACCGTTGAGATCACAGCGCTCAGATCTCAACCTATCACACACGAGTTACACTTGTGGAGCGAGTAGGGCGCGTAACCGCACCATTACAGGCTCTATCTACCTGTTGCCCTGCGAATCTGGCACTAAGTTAAGGCTCGTTGAAGTTCATAATTTGCCGGACGTGATTTATAATAAGTATGGTCGGAGCTTGAGAATTCGTTTCAGAATTTCATACAGTAAGTAAATTCCAAGTTTCTACTGACAGATAGACGTTAGCAATGCATTTTGTCTGTTTTATTAATATTGTTTGCTCAATTATTATTATTAAGGACCAGTTAATTCCCTGTTTTTATATTTCACTGCTACAAACTTTATTTCATGTGTCTGTTTGGTGGCTTTTAAAACACTGTAATTATACCATTGTGGTATAATTACAGTGTTTTAAATGACAAATGATTCAAATTTTAATTGTGCAGATAAGTGAACATCCTTAACACGTAAAGTACATAGTGCGGGGCTTATACTCGTATGTAAATATTTCCTAACTTTTATTGCAAACGAGATATTAATTTAAATATCTCGATTAGTGCCGATATATCGGCCAGTCGATAAGAATATTGTAATTAATTGTAAATTCAATTCAATTCAATTCAATTCAATACACTTTATTGTACACAACATGTAGAACATACAAAAAGGATATTTCACTTCAAGGAGAGTACAAATGGCGGCCTTATCGCTAAAAGCGATCTCTTCCAGACAACCTTTGGATGGATAGCGAGTTTAAGAAATTAAAAGGGGTAGTGTACAACTATCACTCTAAGAAGAGAGAAGAATAAAGGTTAGTAAAGAAAGAAATAAAGATAAGACTAAATAGTATCAGAAAATAAACTAATATAGTTAATGTTTATTAATAATGAATCAAAAAGAAGATAATAAAAGTGCTGATACAATTATACATACATACAGACCATACACATAATTTATATAAGTAAAAAATACACAGACATACCATACATAACATAGGTACATAAACGTATTTATAGACTACATATAGGTTGTAGATAGGTAGTAATCTTTTAACTTAGTTTTGAAAGACGATATAGACTGCGCACGCCTGATCTGAAGCGGCAAAGCATTCCACAGGCGAACCGCCTGAACCGCGAAGGATTTGTCCGTGAAATTAGACGAGTGTGCTGGCACTTCCAGCGTCAAATTTGCCGACGACCTTAGAGACTTTGAATGTGTGTCATGTAGAAACCGGAACCGTTCTTTGAGATATTGGGGAGTACGAGGGTTAAACAGTATATTGTATAGTAATGTAAGAATATGAGTATTACGGCGAAGGCGAATTGGGAGCCACTTGAGCGATTTACGGAATTCAGACACGTGATCATATTTGCGTAGGCCAAATATGAATCTAATACAGACATTTTGAAGGCGCTCAAGCTTATCAAGCTGCTCCTCCGTGGGATCAAGATAGCTGACGTCCGCATAGTCAAGGAGTGGGAGTAAGAGACACTGCGCGAGCGTAACCTTAGTAGCCGTTGGAAGGAGATTTCGTAGTCTGCGCAATGCACCATTCGAAGCAAAGATCTTACGTCCAACCTCTTGCACTTGCTGATCCCATGATAAAGTGCTATCCAAATAAATGCCCAAGTTCTTAACGCAGTTTGTAATTTCGAGACGAGCTCCGTTAAAAATTATTTGGGGTAACTGTGTTAGATCAACACGATCCATCATCCTAGGACTGCCGACAAGAATAACTTGAGTCTTCGATGGGTTCACTTGAAGCCCATGTCTAATGCTCCAGTCACAGATTCTCTCCAGATCCGTGTTGATTATAGAGAAAGCTTCATAAATATGTGTTTATAATAAATAAATATTTAAAGAATCCCAGAGCGGGTAGGCAGATGTACATTACACACTCACATTTTGCTAATAGATTCGTTTCTTCGTTATTCTTACGTAATAGGGGGCAAGCCTATTGCCGTTCCCAGGCACTATATTCAACAGAAATGCATGTTGTGAGGTAAGTAGCGCGCAAAGAAGCGTTTAAAATTCGAACACGTTATTCATTATAGGTGCTGCTCATCTACCAAACGTTCATTAGCTTTTTTGAGCGCGCGTCCGCCTAGGGCCTCTGGTACGCACCAGGAAGTATTAAATTAATTACATAAATAGTTTTAACTAGGTATGCAATGCATGCTGCTGTTGCAAAAAACTGAGCGAAGTCTCTAATTTTCGAACGACGCTTTTTTATTTTTTATTTTTTAGTGATTATTCCTCGATGGTATGTCTGATTTTCAATTTTTTTATTCTAAACCATCCTCACGCCACACGTTATCACTGTGGTAAGTTTGAAGGAGATCGGTTCAGGCGTTTAGGAGGAGTATGCGGACAAACGAAATACATGAGTCGCCTAAGATTGAGCTTCGCTCAATGAAACTTTGCATTTGTAAGTAAATACAAAAGGAGAAAAGAGAACACATCCAATGTTAGCAATTAGCTGTTTTACCCTTACATTTTACAATAAACGTTTTAACAAATAGGTACGTAGGAAAGGATCTAATTATTTTTAAGATGTTTTTTCTTGTAGGTATAGATTTTTCTCGCTGTAGTAAAGTGAAAAGTTGTTTTCACTCGGCAGCAAAGTTCTGCGTCTCGTAGCACGGAACATACAAACACATACAGCCAGACGAAAGCAAAATTGTCCTTTGGTATGGTCTAGAAATTAAGACGCTTTTCTCTCTCGGTCAGTTGGGCCAAAAAATAACTACTAGTGGTCAAACTGTGGTCGAACAGTAGACTTCGCGAGCATTAAAAACATTATTTGAGCTTTTTCCCCCATTTTCCCCCCAAACCAAAAAAGTTCACGACGAAAAAAATGTATTAAATCAAGGAACAATTGTGCCAAGTTTCGTGAAGATCGGATAAAAACTGTGGCTGCTAGCCTGGAACACACATACACACAGATAGACAGACGGATGAAATCAAAATTGTCCAATCTCGAAATTTAGACGCTTCGCTCGTTACGCTCGCTCGGTCAAATATAAACCTTTGCAGCCTTGCTGAAATATTATCTACATTAAAGTCTGTGGTGTCAACACTAGTATCGCGTGCTCCGTACAATAAGTCCAACATAGAAAAATTGGCTTATCACGAAAATAAATAAAAACATGCACTTGTGCTTGTGATTAACTATGATTATTATTTACACGGAATGACATTGATATCGTTATTTTATGTTAACTAGCTGAGGCCTTCGGCTCCGCCTGCCTGGAATAGTTTTTCCCATTCTCTTTACTCACGCGGTCATTTTTCGGGTATAAGTATTAAAAAAACCGGCCAAGTAGATGTCTGATCTGAAAACGCCCATTGACGTTGAAAAAAAAAATGTTTTATTGTTTTATCAAAACTGAAAATTATTGTTTTTTCCTTACTTGACAAGCATCCATATTTCCAAAGATTGAATACATTTACATGTATGTAAAGTAACCATGGTTCTTGAACGTATTCGGACAATTTTGTATTTGTATTTTTTTAAATTTATGGCTTGATTTCAGGATGTTCATGCCAAATCATTGTTTTATGTTACATTTCACTGTGCACTCTCATTTACACTGGTTTTACTGTGCTTTTATCATAGTTTTCGACAACTATTTTTTTTTGTTTTACCACAAGATAAGAGCATACTATTTTATTTTAGTGCTTAAACTCACAATTGATGCACGTAAGTAGTAGTAGAAAAATGGTCTTACCCGTGACAGACAGACTGGGATTTTTTTTGAAAATTAATTTTATTAAGTACTGTATCTATACTTTCATAAGCATTTAGGGAAAGCTGTTAATTTGGAATTTAAAATAGACCCTTTAATTTCGCCCTGGGGTGATCATTCAAACCCGGAACACCCAGCCATGGGATGATTCGGAATTAAAAGAAGACATTTCAATTTATTTATTTGTATAGATGGTTTATGCAAACAATTATGAACCACCAATGAATATTAATAACATTATTTTTACATCCAGTATTAGTGACCTATCGAGGTTTAATACTTCGGTACAATATTTTTATTGTGTAGTCCTCAGATATTGCAAAAGTTAACACACCATACAAAATGAGTGATGGCGTACTAAAAGTTTTTTACAACAGATGTTCCTATATGCAACCATTTTGTTATTTGCTTGAAAGTCACAAGAACTACCGGCGGTCTTTGACGTGAACTCGTCCAGTGCAAAATTGTCGGTAAGTTTTTATTGAAACACCGATTGTTTTCGAATTTTGATGGTAATCGTACAAAGATCGAGTAAATTCGATTTATTGTCATTCAAAGAAGTTGACACCCTGCCTTTCTTGCTCAAAAATCGAATAAAAATACTTTAAAACAAGATTGCCTAGTCGTTATGGAAATTTAAATAGCATTGTAGCGTTTCTTTTTGGTATTTAACTAGATTTTGTTAAAAGAGCAATACGTAGAAAAGTATGTATTTTATACCGCATTGTTGACAGACACCTTAAAGGCCCCCGAAGAGGCCACACAGGTGGCCAAAGTCCGCCTTGCGCCACTGGAAATACCTTCTGGTGTCACCAGAGATGGCCGCAGTAATGGACATGGGAGCGGCCGCGGTCTCGAGGAATTAAAAAGAAAAAGAAACAGAGCCATTTCACGTTTTCGCACGAATTTCTAATATTTTGAGCTCCTAAATTACCATAGTCTGTAATAACTAGAAGTTATTGAATATGCGCAAAAAATGAGCCAAGCTTTCGTGTTGACGTTTAATGTAACACATTTACTAAAAATAACTTATTTGATCTATAGTAATCAATTTCCCACAAGCATTTTATTGAAAAACGGGCGCAGAGTTGATTTCAGAGTCGTATTTCAATCAAAAATACTTATTAATTGAGTTTAAAAAAATACATAAAGCATTGGATATATATTTTAATCGTCATTTAATGTAACAGATGATTGAATTATATTACAATTATTTAGTAAAAAAATAAACCATTCGGCCAATTTTTGAGTTTAACATCGCAATTTGATCGTGATTTTTGGCTTAAATACACAGTAATTACAAAAATAAAATTATTCCAAAATAAACTACATTCATTAGAGAACCGATTTCTGCAGTAATATAGGAAATTCTTGCATATACTTTGTCAAAATATTGATATAACTTCAATCGAAATTACAATAAATTACGATACACAAGTGGGCACCGCTTAGTACGGCGCGAGCGCCCATTGGAGAAGGACCTGTGTCATTTTTTCCCGCGTCCCGATTATCGAGCATTCGTAGAGTGAAACCATTATTGTACTGCGACCACATTGCTTTGATCTGCTTTGTATTTTTCCACAAGGTAAATTTTGGTTTATTATCAAGTATACTGTATGATTTTCATTGTTTGTAGAAAAAATATATATTTTTGTTTTATTAGTTTTAGCAATGGGGCGCAAGGATTGTGTATACCGTTGTGTTAAAAAAAGGAAACGTGATAATTCTGCAGCCTTAGAGAAAGCAACAGAACTGAGGTAAATATCTATTTATTTTTATTTACAATATTTATTTACATAGTAACTGATTATTTATTGATTAAACATACAATTTTTTTTTTATATTTAGGTCGACAAATTGACGCCACCCGCCTGATGGTAAGCTGTGGCGACGTCTGGCGATTGTGGGCAACTCTCACAGTACACAGGAATACTATAGAGAGTGACCCTCAACTTGACGACCCAGTAATGTGCCTCTTCACGCTTCGCTTAAAGAACCCAGGGTTATATGTTGTAGGAAACACGTGCGCGGGCAGGGCGTTCCAAGCCACCATCGTTCGGCAGAGAAACGAACGTTTAAAACGCTCACTTCTCGCGAAGACGGTTTCCACGGTACGAGAGTGACATCTCTGCCCGGCACGCGTTGTTCGGGATCGGAAGGGAGAGGGTGGGATCAGATTGAAGAGCTCTTCATAACACTCACCGTGGTAAATACGGTAGAACGCGGCCAAGGAAGCAATTGTTCGGCGCTGGGCTAGTGGCTCAAGGCTTCCCGTTACCTCCGGACAATCTATAATGCGAACAGCGCGTCGCTGCATAGCGTCGAGTGCGTCCAGCAAATACTTCGCGGAGCCGTCCCAGAGGTGAGAGCAGTATTCGACGCAGGGTCTAATCTGCGTTTTGTACAGCAGACACCTCTGGTGCGGTGTAAAGAATCGCTTTACCTTGTTCAGTATTCCTAGTTTCCGCGAAACTAGCCCAATACATCTCTCAATGTATTTAGTGTTATTGAGCTCTCGACGTACGTCTATGCCAAGGATGTCTAGATTATCCTTCATTGGTAATGTTGCATTCTGAAGAGTGGGTAGGGGAAGGAAAGGGATTTTTTCGCTGTAAATGCACACGCCTGTGTTTTGCGGGCATTGAACTCGACCAAGTTCTCGGCACCCCATTGGGAGATACTATCGAGGTTACGGTCGAGATCAGCCACGAGTCGTCATCTCTCCTCCTCAATCTCAGATCGCCCCGCCGCCGCCGTCGGACGAACCGAGTAACTACCGTGCAGTGTGCTGTCATCTGCATAGCAATGAATGTTCCCGAGGGATAGCATATCATTAATATGCAGAAGAAAGAGAGTTGGTGATAGTACGGACCCCTGCGGTACCCCGGCATTCACTTGCAAGAAGCGAGAAGCCTGGCCATCGCAGAGGACCCGCACTCGGCGCTCGTTTAAAAAGCTGGCAATCCAGCTGCACAGTTGAGGAGGTAGACCATATGCCGGAAGCTTGGAAAAGAGCGAAGCATGCCAGACCCTATCGAAAGCTTTGGCGATGTCCAGGCTAATAGCCAAGGACTCGCCTTACTTTTCCATGGCCCCACCCCATACATGCGTGACGAATGCCAGGAGGTCACCCGTTGATCGTTTTGGCCTGAAGTCATATTGCCGATCATTGATTAGCGAGTGATCCTCCAGGTATCGCATGAGCTGCTTATTGATAAGGAGCTCAAGCACCTTGCAAATGACTGAGGTGACAGCTATGGGTCGATAGTTGCCTGGATCGGAGCGATCCCCTTTCTTAGGGATCGGTTGTACGTTCGCCTCTTTCCAGACCTCCGGCACGAGCCCTGTAGAGTATGACAGGTAGTACAGACGCATTAATACTGGAGACAACTCAGCAGCACATTTTCGTAACACCACCGCCGGAATGCCGTCAGGGCCACTGGCTTTCCGCGTGTCGAGCGACCGCAGCACTGCCCGTACATCACATTGCCTGATAACAATATCAGGCATAGTGTGGCCACAGTTGGCGATGGCAGGGGGCTGCAGGCCACGGTCATCGACGCGGGAATTAGCCGCAAAGAGGTCTGCGAGCATGTCCGCCTTCTCTTGGGCTTTGTGAGCCAGTGAACCATCAGGAAAACGCTGTGGTGGCAGCGAGGGTTGGCAAAAATTAGACTGTACGGCTTTGGCCAGTTGCCAGTATCCACGGCTGCCCGTGGGGTGGGATGTGAGCTCCTGACCAAGCCGCGCGACACGCTGGGCATCCGCTCTCTTGAAGGCCCTCTTGCTGGACCTAGTGGCCCTATTGTTCGCTGCTTTGAGGCGGTTCACATTCGGGTCACGTGCCGCCCGAGCCCTGACCCAGGCGCGATACGCCGACTGTTTTTTTCTGGACAGCCTCGGCACATTCA
Organism: Nudaria mundana; assembly: GCA_963556515.1. Classification (NCBI taxonomy): domain Eukaryota; kingdom Metazoa; phylum Arthropoda; class Insecta; order Lepidoptera; family Erebidae; genus Nudaria; species Nudaria mundana. The sequence continues at coordinate 6,101,613 of OY748303.1, read as the reverse complement.
CGCCAGAACCAGGGGCGAGCTTTGCGGATGCTGGCGACATCAGTGAAAGGGATATAATATTCTATCCCTAGACTGATCTCGCCAGCAACGGCAGCAGCGCTATCCGAAGGCGCCTTCCCTACAAAGCAGCGTTGGCTCCACGGGACGGACGCAAAGTAATCGCGGAGACCGTCCCAGTCTGCCGACGAGTAGTGCCATAGTCGTCGAGTCATTTGCTCAGCACGAGCAGGCGGTGGCACTTGGAAGCTGGCGTGCAACACACAGTGGTCGGAAGTGCCCAGTGGGGCGCGTACCGACAACTGTACTCGGCTGGGCGACTCGTCAGCAGTAGATCCAGCAAGGCGGGCGTGTGGTCTGACCTGTCAGGTATCCGGGTGATCCCCTGTACCATCTGGGTCAGCCCGTGGGAGAGAGCGAATGCATGGGTGGATCGTCCCGCATGATCGGTCCAAAGGGACCCCAGCCACTCAACGTGATGACCGTTAAAGTCCCCCAGGAAAACCAGGTCAGCGTTCGGGAACCGCACCTGCGCATCGTCAGCCATTTCGCTGAGGTATTCGAAAAGCCTTGTTGTCCCAGTGTCCCCTGTGTGGGAGCGGTAGACGCACACGTAGATCTGGCTCATAGAGCCATGATCCACGTGCAGCCAAAGGACGGAGTAGGAGGGGTTCTCTAGACAGCGCAACCGGCGGAAGCAGACATCCGCCCTAACGAACACGCACACTCCGGCTTTGTCGCGGAATTGTTCCTCAATGACATAACCCGGGTAACTGAGGTAAGACGTGTAGTCAGGGCGGCGTATCTGTGTCTCCGTAAGGAACATCACAGACATCAACATATGTGTATTTGCTGTATGGACTGGGCCCGATTTTTCCTTGAAAGTAGTAAGAGTACAGAAAGACGACGTTTTTTGGCAGGAGAAAATGCTACCCAAATTGACTCGATTTTACCAAGACTGCGTATTACCCGAAATCATAGACCCAAGAAAGGCAAATTCAATGCCTTTACGCCAATTATTCATAAAGCATTAATGAGTATTTTATTGTTAATCGACAATAATATGTGATTGTTTTTATCCTAATTGTTATTATATTATTTTACATACCTAACTTCTTGTTTTTCTATTTACCTAACCTGAAAATTTCATTAGACTAAATAAAATATCGTTCCCGCCTAGACCAATTCAACTTTTTTAAATTTAAATCGATTTAAATATATAACTTTCATAAATCTCATATAAAATCACATTACGGCTCAAGATTGCTTCGTCCGTCTCGTCTCTCGCGTTACACTGTTTATGTTACGTTTGAGTGAGTAGTTACGCACACATAAACAATTATACAGTATTTTACCTAAACTCAAGCGCAATCATTTTGTGAAATGGCTCTTAAAGACGATAGTCCAGCGGGTATCTTTCTGAAGGTGTACCCGAAGTGACCAATGGATTTTAGGCGGCAATTTAAAAAAAATGGACCTATGAAATGAAATGAAATGAAATGATTTATTTATTTGTATAGGTCACTAAATGGCTCTTACAAACGTCAGTAAAATAAAAAATGTCATTGCTGCTATATTTACATGTACTGCCAGATTCGCAAAGCAATAAGTAGAACCTAGAGAAAGAACCTGGCAATAAAACTCTCGGTCACTCTTTTCAAATAATTGACTCATTTACACATATTTTTAAGACTTGGACGAATGTGCATTGGTCTCGTGTCAAAATCAAAAAGAGTGTCTACTACGTCGTACTACGTCCATAGGTCCTATGGCTGATGACATTTAGGTTCGAATTCCATACTGGTTATTGATTTACTATTTTTATGTGCCCTGTAACGGCAATACAAAACGGCCCCTCACTACGCAGGATCAACAAAACTACTGGAAAAATCTGAGTGTGTAGTAGTTGAGCGAAGCTCAATCTTAGGCGACTCATGTATTTCGTTTGTCCGCATACTCCTCCTAAACGCCTGAACCGATCTCCTTCAAACTTACCACAGTGATAACTTGTGGCGTGAGGGTGGTTTAGAACAAAAAAAAATTAAAATCGGACATACCATCGAGGAATAATCACCGAAAAATTTTATTTCACAGGTTTTGCAGTTAAAAAAAATTTTAAACATAAAAAAATAAATCGTTGTCGTTCGAAAATTTAACACTTCGCTCAGTTTTTTGCAACAGCAGCATGCATTGCATATCTAGTTTACTTCTGCCTGGGTACCTACGTAATACTCGTCGATATAGGTAAATAGGTGTGGTTATAATCTATTACTTAATGGTTAGGTTAGTGTAATATGTTTGTGTAAAGTACCTATGCAAATTAAGTTGTAGATTTTTAGATTTTCAGGTAAGTTAAAATAAAACAAAATATGTAGGTACCTAAGTTGAGTTGAATACACTCTATAAATTGCTTATAACAAATCAACAGGCGTAGTGAAGCTTCATGTAATTTTTTTGTTTCCGTCTTTTTGTCCTATTTTTAACTTTTTGTATACTTTTATTACTACTATAAACAGCCCTATCACACAAGCGGTTACATTACCAGATTACATTCCATAATAATTTCACTAATTATTTTTTTGCGTTTAGGAGACAATTCTTAATAAAATAAATGAAAACGTACGAAATATTGGCAAATTTAAGAAAACTTAACATTGATATTAACTTTTAAATGTAATCTGGTAATGTGTATACGTACCTGTGGGACTGAGAAACCTATTCCACACAGGAAGAGTCAGGTCAGGCATCAAGAAGTTTAATTATAATCATGATATTTATATGTTATTTTTTGCAACATATACGATATGTGACAATAGAGCGGTAACAATTCTAAAATATATACATGTCACGAATTGGCAACGCCCAGCGCGTTCTTCGTTCCTTAAGACCATCACAGACGTACAACGGAGTATCGCAACGGCACTGCACCGCTATTATACCGATTCTGTGACTGCACCAAGCACGGCTTTGATTCGACTTAATTTATTGTCGTAGGATACCGGGGTATATTCTGCCCCAGTTACTTCACCCCATTTACACATACACAAAATCATGTGTTTCTTTCCGAAGAGATACTTAAATATATGCATATTTTTCGTATTTCATTTTGTTGAGTAATAGAGGAAATTTTGAGTATATACCAGACGATTAATTGTTATTTAGATATTTTTTTTAAACACATAATTAGGTACCTAATACTCTACTAACCTAACCTAACCTAACCTAACCTCTGACTGCTCTGCTGATTTAACTGCCTATTAAAGATTCGGCTTTTTTTTTAATTAACCACCTTATAGTCTTCTTGTTGACTTCTTGTTGACTCTTGTTGACTCTTTCTTGTTGTGTATTAATTTTTTTAATGCAAATAAACTTGCATTAATTACAATAAAATATCTTGTTGTACAATAAAATAACATGAGCTTGGTATCTTATTGCGAACGTCTGGAAGGGCACTAAACGTTGCATAGGTGGAACTCCTTTGATATTGCTATAAATATCATAAGCGTGAACAGGTGCCTGTTGTAACATTTCTATTATTCCAATTACTTTTGTGTCGTATTTATTTTGAGAAAGTCAGGCCCAATAATAATGTCGGTCAGTTTTCAAGACGTATATTTATGGAGTGTTCTTCCAATCGTTTTATATGTACCTATGCGACATCCAGCACGCATATTGTGTCACGAATATTATCCGGTGATAACATATGTTGCACATCGATCTTTGCGATACCCGGGAGTCGAGTCTGCCATTTCAAGTACTTTATGGCTATCCTATAATCTATTAAGATTCTATTGCGATTGAGCCTCAGTAGTCCACTAAATGTTAGAACAAAATATTTGATGTCTTTGTACTATCTGATAATATAGTCTATCTATCATGTAAACTCAAATATTAGTAGATTACTAGGAAGGGAGCTCGTGGTAACCAGTTTGATTAACACATTGCAAAGGTAACCTAAAAGGCATGTGTGGATGATCATATCTTAAGACTCTGACCACCCTCCATGCCTCGGAGAGCATGTTAAGCCACCGGTCTCGGTTGCCATGTATATACGAACACCTATGGCAGCCGTAACGGATCTTTGGAGCCCTAAAATATCCGTATATCGTCAATGGGATGTGGAGGTCAAACGGCATTCGCTTCACGGACAAAATCTGTCCAGACTGGAAAGCCTACTGGAATTTGGATAAGTCTCTGTGGATAAATGGATGTATCTGTAGATTGACTCTGTTAGGTAGGTACCTATCTTATAGGGTGTAATTATTTAGCAGACACGTTTATTTACTGTTCCATTTCTAATGTGCCCCCAATGGGCTCCCAACTCCCAGCTACACGAATCGATAGGGGTAGTAGGAGTCAATAATCCATGGTCCTGGCCAGATTTTATAAAAAAAGATAGATTTTAATTAGTTATTCAAAATTGTCCAAGAACTTACGTTCTATAAGCCAAATGCGCAAAGACAAAGCCTCCATTGATATCTCGGGGGCTCGACGGATCGCTGGTTGATTATGCAAAAACATAGCCTTATCGACACAATAGTCTCACTCGAATTTGAATATCGAACATCGCACATTCGTTGTAGGGTGACCAACATTTTGCTTACCCAATAGTAGCTACAGAAGCAACTTACTTTAAAAAAAACAATTAGGAATGTAACAACGTAGATGGACTTCGAAATAAAGTATGTACATATGTCGTTGGTTGTAATCATGGTTACATTATCCTTAACTTGAAACAAGAATGCTGCTAAGCTCTCCATAATATCGCTCACATTGGTAACGAAATTGTGATTTAAAAGTTTATTGGTAAAATATAAAATCGTATCGTATCGTCAAATCAAAGAGTTAAGTGGAAATGTGAGGAATTTATTATTATAAGCGCACCCAGCAGTTTCAATTAGGGCGTTGATAAAAAAGATGATTTTAACCAGGCTCGATATCCTATAGTAAATTCATACAACTCGTGTATCACGGAATCTGTCGATTGTAGTTTACGTAATGTTTAAAATATTTCATTCTTAAACACTCACTTTGATACTTTTGCCAGGAAACTATGGCAGTGTTACTTTATTAACATCTTGATTAAGCTAATGCTCTATGCTAATATGCTAGATGGCATTATACAAATTCGTCGTGACCGTCATAATAAACAGATCGAAGTTGGTTCGATTTAAATTTTACCGAAATCAGTTGTGCGCTTATTGAAATATCATCAAAATTCCAGAAATCATTGTATAAATAAAGTAAAATAACGAATAAAAAGATAATCAGATAACATATTCGTTACCATGGAAAGTTAAACTCACCAAAGAAACCACGCGAAAGTCGACATTAATTTTACGTAAAAAATATCTGCTAGGCACTTGCTGGATAGGCATTATTGACAGCTTTACTTTTGGGAAAAAAAAACTTGTTTTTGGTTATAAGCTGTTCAGGAACTAGTCCCAAGGTCATAATACGAGAGTGTCACCCTACTGAAGCAAGTTAAAAAGGTACATGAGATGCGCATACACTGACAATATTAAATCATGCAATGCGCTCGTAAAATTTGAATGGCCACCGCTTTGCATTGTACAAGAAATTATTTTTTTACTATTCAATTGTGAATATACTCGTATATATATATATGTAGGTATTTTTACGTCCCTTACGTGGGACGCAATAGGGTACTTGGTTAACACCCGATAAAACTACAATACGCTGTATGAAGTTGATACCATTATCATCATCATCATCCATATGAAAAAGTATTTATGAATAATTTGGAAAGTTTTGTACTAGGTCGGTACTCGCTGGAACGCGGGCGGTTACATCGAAATAATAAAGACGGAGCTGACGGAATCTTAACCTAACCCTACCTAACCTAAGCAAAAAAAAATTAACTTTTCAACAGTGGCGCAAGCCAACAATTAACTTTCAAATGCTGCATTTAAAAATTTAAATTTCGCGCACGAACAACAATCTATATACTCGTATTTAATACGACAATTTGTCTGTCCGTCCGTCGCATTTTTCAATTATAATGAATAATACATACATTTGCATGAAATATTAAAATATTCTTTTTTTTTTTATATTTGAGGCGATACAAAGTTCGCCGTGATAACTAGAAAAATTTATTAGTACTGTCAAAGGCATGTTTCTTTAATACTCTAGTGGTTCTGTGAACCGTAGACTTCGGGAGCGGCTTTGTTTAGAAAATTTATTCTTCAATTTTCTTTATTACTCTTTCATTTGTCATCCAATCCAAAAAATATCATTCAAATGTTATTCATTGTAAGCAAGGAGTGTGTGAGTAAAGTTTCATGCAAATAGGTTGATAAATAAGGCCTAAACCATGATCTGACAGAACTCGTAGATGGGTACAGACGAAAGAAATTCTCCCGTCTGCAAGTTGAAAAGGAGCCTTCGGTCGCTTCGTTCCCTCAGTCAATAAGTCAAAAACTAAAAGAGCCACATACACCAAAAACTACACAGCAAACCACAGGCTTATGTAGGTATGTTATATCTTTATGCCAAATTCCAAGTTGATAGGTTAAGAGATGCGGCCGCTATCGTGTCGCATACATTCTTGATTAGGCCCATCGTTGTGAAGACTCCGCAAGCTCCGTCTTAATTAGATTCGGTGCTATTTATTATTACAAGCTGGGAACTCGAGGCGGTGGTCCTTCATAGATCAAATTGGAGATGTATTGAATAAGCCCAGTCAAAAATACCCACTGAACTGTACCTACCTAAATAGCCGAGCATGTATGAAAACACTTATGAAAGGTGAAGAAGCGAAAAAGTTATGCCAAGTGGAAATGTAGCCGGGCGCCACTGGAAATACCTTTTGTTGTGTACCAGAGACGCCCACAGCAAAGAACATGGAAGCGGCCGCAGAATCCCGGAATTAAAAAAAAAGTAGAAATGTAATATATGAATATTTTAGGACATTTTTTTTACATAGCGCATAATAGTCACCTTTTATAATACTCGTACATACCGACATACATTCACACCTCTTTCTGATTATGGTAGGCAGAGACAATAGAACTCCGTTTGCTACGATCCTGGCCTACTTTTTTCGCTTCCTTTACTTTCATAACTATTTTTATACGTCATGCATAGAGCATACGTTACCGAGTGCAACTGATTTTACTAATCACTTAACAGTTGTAAGTAGAATATGTACGAACTTGCACTTAACGCTTAAAGTGTAAACGGTGTATCAGTAGAGAATAATGGCTCATTGGCACGAACTTGTAATTTTTAATTGCTGCTCCGGTCCTATTGGTCGTTGCGTTATATTCACAACACAAATAGATAAGGTTGTTTTTGACATTTAAAAAACAACAATATCGCTATATTTATTTGTCCACCTCCCACGTAATAGCGTCTGTAGCCTATAGCGATTCGACGACGTCACTTGCGTGTGCAACCACCACACAACTGACGTGAACACTCTCCTAGCTGAAGGGATTAGCGAGAATACCAGTAGATCACATTTGCGAATACTAGTATTATTAAAAAAAATAGGAAGCAAGCAATACTAATAATTTGGGATCTTTTAGTGTCGTCTGACAGTCATAAAGTGTACAGAGTAACGATGTCAAGACTTGGTATTCGTTAGGGCTCATTATACAATCCAAAACACACCATAATCTGTTCGACCGTACAAGTGAAACAGAGTGTCTAGTACCCAGTTTCTTACGTTAATTTGCTTGAAATACGTTTTCGTATTCCTCCATACATTTCACACCAGCCCCTAGCGGTAACGTCAGGGAACTGTGTGAGATGTATGGAGGAATACGAAAACGTATTTCGAGCAAATTAGCGTAAGGAACTGGTACTAGACACACAGCAATAGTTGGTAGTTAGGTAGAGAAAAGGTTAAACCTTTTTTTTTTATGTCGTCGCACCTACGTCCAATGACGAGCGCCTCTAGCATTAGAAAGAATTTCCAGTGGCGCCCGCCGGTAATTAGAGCCTGTCATATCGATCGCATGAATAAAATAAGACAAATTGCCTCAATACCTTTGCAAAAGAAAATAAATATTTTCGTCACGCATTAATTATTGTTAATCGTAACCGTAGTCATGTAACATAAGCTTCCTCGATACAAATAGGCGGTATAAAGTCATTGTTTAATTATTCAAAATATAATAATTAATAAATAAAAATGTTAGGACAATTCACACAACGCCATCTAGTCTCAAACTAAGCAGAGCTTGTGATATGAGTACTAGATAAACAAAAATAAATACATTTTATTTGTAATACATAGGAAACATCCAGACTTCGGAATAAACGTATCTGTCTACACACAAAGTTTGTCCTGACCGGGAATCGAACCCGAGACTCCGGCGTCGAAAGCGGATGCACTATAGACCACGCCACCGCAGCAGTCAGTATAAAATTAATTGTTCAAATACAACCCACTCTAACGCGTTCAACCAAACAAATTCTAGATTTATAGGTAGTTCATAACTAGCTGATAATCGCATCTACGCTCGCGTGACGTCTTCTCGTTCCCAAATCCCACGGGAAGACATTAGCGGGATTAAAAGTAGCCTACATAAGTTACTCCTTATAATTTTATAGCATCAGCACCGAACATTGCATGTTATCTGTAAATAAATATTTTTGTACATTCTCACACAACGTCATCGCAAATATAAGCAAGCTAATAAATATAAGTTTGTGCTATGTATGGGATGTGGACGACTGATAAACATATTTATATATTTCTAAATGCATACATATTATACATAGAAGATACCCAAACTCCGTAACAAATATTTGTGGATCATACAAATAATTTGATTCGACCTGGAATTGAACCTGGGTCCTCAGACCACAGCGCCACCGAGGCAGTCTAAGAAGTCTGTCAGTAAAAGACTAGTTAAAAATTGGTCAAGCCGTTTCAGAGATTACCCCAAAACAAACAGACGGATTTTTTAATAACCATAGATGTTTTTAGATAGGTAACCTACTTTTTATGCATTTAGTGAAAAGTTGTTAATTTAGAATTAAAACCAGACTCTTCAATTCCATTTCATCAGACACTGTATGTTGGTCCCACGTGAAAGGGTAACTAAGTATCTAAGTGTATTAAGTACAGCACTAAAAAAAGGTAGGTACTGCAATTTCCGGGCACTAATATGCTAAGAACCGCGTTCGTCTGATAGCAGGTGCTCTGCCTACAGGTAAGGATTATATAAGACCTGGAGACGTCAATTGGCACGCACAGTACCTCAGCACCTATACAAAAAAAAACTCAAATATATAGAATGTGTAGAAACAGGCGTTACTTGGCGAAAATCCATGACAAAACAATGGTAAGTAAAATGTTTTAAGAAAAAACTTTTTAAAATTATATAATAGCATTAATTTTTCGCAGCGAAAAATTAATGATATTATATAATTTTAAAAAGTTTTTTCTTAAATCATTTTACTTACCATTGTTTTTAAAAAAAAACTCTACAAGCAAATTCAATCTTCCAATTTATCGATCAATATTCTTATACCTTTAACCAAATGATTTTTTCAAACATACGGTACCTACTTAACATTTCTTCTTCCCAGTGGGATTAGCAGCGGCCCAAGGCCGCGGCCGCTCTTACGTCTGTTGCCAGGCGTCTCTGGTACACACGCAGAAGGTATGTCCAGTGGTGCCCGGCAGTTGACCACGTGTGTGGCCTCTGCGGGGGTTTAGTCGGGATGAGAATCCCGCGTTGTTGGGGTAGGGTTTTATCCCGCGTCGGTGAGTGAATCTGGTTGCGTGTTGTGGAGCCGAGGCCTAAATAAAATCTCACACAACGTCATCTAACCCAAACTAAGCTATAAGTAGCTATGGGATCTTGACAACTGATAAACGTACTCTTATATTTCTAAATACATACAATTAGAAAACATCCAAACTCCAAAACAAACATTGGTAGATTATATAAATACTTGATTTGACCTGGGAAACGAACCCAAGACTCCGGAGTCGAATGCCGATGCACTACCGACCACGCCACCGAAGCAGTTGCACTTCTCTACGTTTTGTGGTTTTATGCTCTCTCCGGAGACGGTAGGTTATGCTGTCAGCTGTGCTGTCAATAACCACAATGACGAATATACTATCGACCTTATCGTGTATCACGGTGACTGACGGTTGGGACTTAGGTTTTTACGGAGCGCGTGTCTGGTTGCCTTTTAGGTTACCTCTGGTGCTGGGCAAAATCCAGGCCCAAACGCTCAATTGCAATACCGAACAACGTTTTTCCTTGTCCCGCACCGCGAACTAGTTCAGAGTAACTAGTTCTTCTGTGCGGGGAAAATCAAGCATTACCTTGACATTGGCGAAATCATTGAAGATCATAGATAGAGCCACGTTTTTAAAAAAAAGAAGCAGAAGAAGAAGACTGACGGTTGCTTGATGGTGAATGACGGTTTAGTATTTGAGTCTTTTGTTTTTCATAAGTATAAACTTTTTTACTGGTAGGTACTGTGAAGGTGCGTGCACATTCGCATACGACCTCATTATGTAGATTGTGAACTTGTATTGGCTGGTTTGAATCAGACAATTTAAATATAAAACATTTTAAACGGAATAAAACAAATGAAGATCATTCGAGCGAGGGCCGCGGTGGCGGATACCTGCGCTCCTGAAGAATTATCCATGAATTAATATTGTGCGCCATTAGAACATTTAATGTTGTCTTTTTACTATAATATTGTACGCAAACGCAAGTATCATACTTGGTGGAGGCGCCGTGATCTACGAGTTGGGATCAACGGAAATATATATATGGAGTATAATATTATGGAGTCCGCTTGTTCTACGCTTGTTGTATAATGAGTGCTTTCTCAGGGCTATATGAGTCGGTTGAAGATTATCGGCCAATTCAAAGTTATTTGTGGATTGAACAAAATAACGATTGATGAAGAAAAGACGATATATGTCGCAGCGTGTTTGACTGGGTCTGCACTATTTTTTTTATAGATCAGTTTTTAGGTGGTAGTGCGATGCAGTTACTTCGGTAATAAGAAATATTGTCCAATGATATGATTGTTATGCCAGTAATTTTTTGTTTGTTTCATATGGACCGAGAGCAAGAATGAAAAACGTTTTTTTTTCTGGTTAGGTTTGGTTACTGTTTAACAACGTTGAATTAAATTGATTTATGTTGCCATTTTATTAAGCGATCGTGGTTTCAACGTCGTATTGATAGAGAGGGGAGTTCGATTATGACTATTTTAAAATAGTAAATAGATGTGGTCACGTGGCCACCGAATTCTCTATTGAGCGATGTTGAGATCAAAATTAAATTCAAAAATTGATTATAGATTTTTTTCGATGGCACATCAGGACAACTTGCTCTCAGTCCGTTTGTTATCTTAAGAGGGTTCATTATGAATTATTGAGTTAACTTAATTTAGCATAAGTTAGCTAGGCATAGTTTGACAATTTGCCTTTTTTCTTTTAAAAAGCATGTTTTTTGGCAGTTGTCATCGTACGACTGTCATGGAGAGTAATCCTTGTTGAATTTTTTTTTCTCGTAGAGTACAAGTTGTCAGTCATACGAGGTCCTTTGCATAGGGACAGACTTATAAAGGGGGGGTAAAAATATTTTATCATGCTTGCATAGGTAAAGCTACAGATAGAAATAGAATAAGGAATAGCTGTGTATAACAAAAAAAAAAAAATTTTTTTTGAACTTATAAAAAATTTTTTTTGAACTTATAAAAAAAAAAAAATATTTTCCATGTGAAGGTGCGTGCACATTCGCATACGACCTCATTATGTAGAATGTGAACTTGTATTGGCTGGTTTAAATCAGACAATTTAAATATAAAACATTTTAAACGGCATAAAACAAATGAATATTAAGAAAGAAGTTATAAATAGCTCACCAAAACTGATGTCATTGGCGGGACTCTAACCCACGGCCTTTCCCTAACAGGGGGATTGCTCTGACCAACTGAGCTTCGATGACCACTACCGACGACATCGAATTTTTGCTTCATATCATAGGATTCATAATTTCTAGATCGCGCTATTAAGGTAAGCGTTGGATCCACCTACTGCAGTTCTACCGAACTAACGGTACCAGTGTATCGTGTTACAACGATATTTAATCGCTGAATTTTTAGATGAATCCTTACCACATCCTATTCTATTCACATCGATTTTCAATTTTTATTTTATTTAATTATGTTAAAAACAAATGAAGATCATTCGAGCGAGGGCCGTGGCCGGCACCTCAGCTCCGATAGAAGAATTATAAAAGTGTAATATATATAATGTAATTAATTGTTAAATACAAACAGAAATCGGGGAAACCGCTTTTAATTCCAGTAGATGAGATCCCTGGTACTTATATACAAAACGTTACTCAACGTTACCCTAACCCTAAACCTGTCCTTGTTGAGACATCTGTGTTTTGTTATATCCGCCTTACTTCTTTGACCTTTAAAGTTATTTTAGTAAAAACTTATTATTTAAATATTGGCAGTGGACACTAAAAAATACCTGTCTACGCCCGGTAATTAACCTTATTTAAAAGAAAAATATGTTATTTTATTCTATAAACGTATAAATTCGGAACGAAACATATGTGACGTAACTCGACGCCAATTCACGCACACTGTGATTTGTGTAGCTACGCACGCAACTAGCGTAGAAAAAAATCGCAACGATGCACACATGCATACAACGGTCACACACAAATGCAAGAATTTCTTGTACGAATAGATAAACTACGTGTGTGTGCGAGCGTTGTTGGTTGCACGCGATCGCGAAGTGCAGCCACACGCAGTCTTGGGGCATTTGTTCGTGTACACTTCGGAATAACAAGTTGGCACACCAGAGTTTGCTTTGTTTTCATGTTTTTTTTGGATTAGAATGATTATTAATACAGTATCAGGTGACAATACATAAGTCATTCGAGACTGTTTTACGATCAAGTTATACGTTAAAAGGTTTAATAAGATAGGTTAAAGATTTAGGAAAAATTATAGATTTTCCATTTTTATACTAACTGGAGGAATGAGATAAATGCTAATTAGGTACCAACTTACTTAACAAATCTTAGGTTTATAGAAGTTTATTTCCTAGTACAGAGGAAAAATTGGATTGTTTGTTTAAAGCGAATAGTCTCTGTTACTAATTATAAACTTAAGACTAACGGGTCTTTTACGCGATTATTGAGATATATACATACCTCTTTATTACCCGACGTTTCGGCCCTGTTACACGGCCTCTGTTACTAATGATCCGATTTTGAAAATTCTTTCCTGATGTGTAGCTACATTATCCCTGAGTAACATAGGCTACTTTTTATCCCGACAATATGAACCGGGAAAGAGAAAACTATAACACGCATTGACCCTCTGAATTTTTATACCGGACCTAGTTAGTACAACTTCTTTTAATTAATTTACGTGTTTTTGTAAACTTGGTTGATATTCATATTACTCTGCTTTTGCAAAAGCAGAGTAATATGAATATCAACCAAGTTAACATCTGTAATACCGTTGACTTGGGTAGTGTAACTAGTGTAGGTATGGTTAATTAGTTCATAGAACATTTTGTGTTGTATGTTGAAGATTTATTGAATGAAATTGCACAAAATGCAGAAGTGCACCGCAATAAATGCAGTAGCGCGCCGGGGTGGGGCGCGGGGCGGGGCAGCCGGAGCCGGCGGCGGGGGCAAACAGTCGTATCGTTACCGCGCGTCGCACCGCGTGTGCGTTCGTTTCGCACAGGACGAATATCTCCGCGAACACAGTCGATCACGATATCACGCGGCCCAAGTCATGGTGTCGATGGGTGCATGGAGGCGCCGTACGCCCGACGACTGCGAGGAGCGCTCCGAACACGGAGCCTCCAGTTCAGCGGTCCCACGCGCTCCACCCAACTGTGCGCGTTGTCGCAACCACAGGCTGAAGATAGAGCTGAAGGGTCACAAGCGGTACTGCAAGTACCGCGACTGTCACTGTGACAAGTGTAAGTTAACGGCGGACAGACAACGCGTGATGGCTCTACAGACGGCGCTGAGACGTGCTCAGGCGCAGGACGAGGCACGCGCCAGGGCGGTTGTGACCGGGCTGCAACCGCCCGGGCTAGAACTGGAACAGCCGGCGCTTCCGCAAGTGAAGCAGCCTCGGAGCCCGGTGATAGAGCCGCCGCCGCCGCGGTCCCTGGGCTCTCCCAGCTGCGACTCGCTGCCTGGCTCTCCAGGAGTGTCTCCGTACGCGGCTCACCCGCGGTCTGCTCCGCCGCCGCCAGCGATGCCACCGCTCCTACCACCGCAGCAACCCGGTTAGTGCTAGTTTCTTATATTATGTGATCTAATCAGTGTGATTTATTTGAATCTTGCGCGTGCGCGACACCGCCGTATGTACTTATTTGTCATGATAAAAATAGCATAATATGTGTATCACACAAATGCTTATTGCATAAAAGTGAGTTTGAACTATTACCTAAGTAATTGTATCCACCGACAGGCTTTTCTGTGACGCTAATATTGAAATCATTGCCATGTCATGAACCCACCACTTACAAGGAATATAGGTTAATTGAAAGTGGTTAACGGCAATAAATAAGCTTAGACATCTTATTTGCTCACAAATACATTAAAACTAAATAGCTAAGTACAGACCCAAACAATTTAAAACAGTGTTGAACAATCGATCATTCATCATTTCATTTACTCCACTTCTTCCACTCTGTTCCAAATAACTACCTACTCTTGAAGTCCCTAATTCGTGGAAGTGTTGAGTAGGTACTTACTCTACTTACGTTCCTTAAAATATCACCTACCTACTTATTAGATCCATGATTTGAGTGAGTACATACTCCATTCAATATTTCTGTTATATGGTTTAGGCTGATGGCTATTGTGCCAAAGCCCAATAAAATAAAAAAAAATAAAAAAAATCAGCTGGGTGAGCATGGCGGTAGAGAAAATGTCAATGACGTTACCTATTCAATACATTTTTTGAAATTTCCTGCCATATCATTGGTTATCGGCGAACTCTTTCTACCGCCATGCTCGCCCTGCAGTGCGTGTTAGTTAAAATTAAAAACATAAAAAACGTAAGTTGCTGAATTAAGTCTGTATTCAGGATACCCATGCTGTAGGTACTTTCGATTTAGTCTAGTCATAATCATTATGTGTTTGGTACCAATTATTGCCTACTTAAGTTTATTCTGTGTTCCAATTGGAATCCAATTAGATTTATTCCCTAACTTTTCTACATTATTAAAACTTATATCTGTCTCTACCAACAAACATGAATAATATTTTATGACAATGTAATTTTGTTTTTAGAAATTATAGTTACATACGTAAATCGCTTAAATCAATTTTCATCGAATCGGGGTACCAAGGCAAAGATCCCTCATTACAAACATTGGAGAGCTTACGCTTGATGATCGTCAATTTTGTTATTGCCTGAGAAAAAAATACCACAAGACTGATAATAATAATTGCTAGTGTTCTATGCTTTGATAGTAGTTTTAACAATTACAATGACAGTAATGACATTAATTCTTCATTTAAAAAAAAGAGTCCTAAGTTTAAGTACATAGACAGATCTAAAATTAAGTTCACAAACGACAGTATAATTTTAAATGTAGGTTGATGCGCAGACTAGAGTCGAAACGACGTGTTGGAAATTAGATTACAATGAATTAACTTGTCTAACCTGTGCAGAGTCAGGACCAACCAAACAATCATATTGTTACATTTTGATCGAGGTAGGTTTTTTTCCACAAGCAGTCGAATTAACGTAGTCTACCAAAATAATAAGTAACAGTTCTTTCTGTTGATCAACTAACTTTTGCATCATTGTCTGTTTACATAAAGTTGAAAATGTTTTAGCCCGCCGCCCTCCGTTGCGTTTTAAAAAGGTTAAAAGTTTTGAAATCAGAAAACAATGACAGTTACTTTTACGAAGCATTACATAATTAATTTTCGACTTTTATTTGCTACGCGTATACATGAATATTTTCGTAATGCATCTCAATAGTACTCAATACGTCGTCGGTGTTGCCATCACAAATAAATTACTTTAGATAGAGACAGTATTTGCAAATTGCAGGGTAAAGGAAAATGTATTTGTATTTTGTTCACTTTAATCATTCTCTAGAAACCCGCCGTTCGCTTCGCTTCGATTTTACAGGCCAATATATACAAATATCTGCTACTCTCTACTAGGTACTCTCTATTATACCTCTTTAGAGTCTCTAGCTAGAAGACTATACTATCGATTGATGACATTTGGTGGAATTTGCTACACATATTCACAATATCTCTAGCTATAAAGTTAGACTATTATTTTGTTCATTGGTGATAACTAGGTGAAAGTGCGTTTAGTGATTTATGATTTATATTTATCACTTTTAAACAAGAAAAAGGCGGCAGGGCTCAGCCCTCGGTTCAATTTGCTGAAGCAACTGGAACCCAAAAACTAAAAGTCCTTATTATATTAAGTAGGAAATTCTAATAAATTTCTCAAAAATATATAATCATCCACTGAGCCTTTTCCCAACTCGGTTGGGGTCGGCTTTCCAGTCTAACTGCGATGTAGCCGAGCTTCGATGTTCTCCGTGGAGCGACTGCCATCTGACCTCCACAACCCATGGGCAATATCGAAGTTCTGTAGTTAGATTAGACCAGTCGTATTTTGTTTTACGGCTCCAAATACCCGTAACGACTGCCATAGATGTTCGTATGACAACCGGGACCGACGACTTAGCGTGCACTTCGAGGCGTGGAGGGGTCTCAATGTCTAAAGAAATGGTCACCAATCATAATGAAAGACCTAAACCGCCCTTTCTATATGTCGCTTAACCTTAAAATGTGTTAGCATTAAGCCACGAACGAGGCCCTACTTAGTTATAGTCTCAAGAAATTTATTTCATTTTACATACATAGGTATAACAAATCATTTATAACAATCATCATCATCACTACATATCATAAAACAAAGTCGCTTCCGTCCGTATGTATGCTTAGATCTGTGAAACTACGCAACGGAGTTTGATGCGGTTTTCAGCAATGGATAGAGTGGTTCTCGAAGAAGGTTTTTGTGTACATAATTTGTCAAGCGGGCGAAGCTACGGGCGTCCACTAGTTTTGTAATAAATGCCTCTGTTTACTCTTTCGGAGATATTGGCGTGATTCTGTGTCGTGTAAGTGATTTATTCTGATTTTTAATGTTAAAGGATTTAGAAGACATTTGATTCTTAATGCATATTAGATGTTTACCTTGCTTTCATATCTAATCTAATCTGCATATATATTGGGCATTATACTCGTATTAACAATATTGTTTTCGAGAAGACCCCGAATTTCGTTATATTCGTTCACATTTATATTTTTTTTTCACCTTTATGGTAATTTTTATTCGGTTCGATGTTGCTCAGTGACTCAGCAATGTAGAAATTATATGATAAACGCTAGCTCCAATGTTTGGGACATGAATAGTAAAAAGATTAAAATCTTTTTACTATTCTTAATTTGTTAATCTATTTCAATGTGTGTTTTTTTTTTCATTTCTTTGCCAGACTGATTGAAATCTTAGAAGTTTAATAACAGGAAAATAACTGAAGTATAATCGAAATCATCGTACAAATAACCCTTTATTTGTCCTACATTTTTATTTTACCTAAAACGGAAGTTTCGCCTTTTATGTTGCCAGGAAAATATTAAAATCTATTCAAAACATTTAAAAAGTTAATTTAAGATTATATTATCTTTGTGTTCGGGCAATAATGTCTACATCACTCGCTGGGCGTAATCCCCTATGTCACTGTACACCCCTATCTCGGAAGTGTCGCGTTGCCAGGATTATTGCAAAAAATAAAGAAAAGTAACCATACTAGTTTTTGGTTTAAATTTGGAACAGGTATAGGTCCTTATTGACTTTCAAACTAAGGTCATGCGGATCTAGACATTCTATTTCGTTCGTGAACCTTTTGACTTTCAAAAGCCATTTGTTTAGATTTTTTCTTATTATAAACTAGGGACACACCCAGACTTCGCACGGTTATAACCTACCTACCGTTACCACAGAATAGGGAATAGTACTCTAGTCCGGGGGCTCTAGTACGAGGTCCCTAGTAATTGTAAATTTTTGTAAGTATACTACTGTCCAGCAAATTTTTCCTACGTAGCTTTACCGAGTCCCCCACCTATTTCTCAAATGTAGCACCTAACAGAGGAATCCAGTCAAAATATTCGAAAGAAAATTCTAACGTTGCATTAATTCGCATAGAGCTGCCAATTTCTTAAGTACACCATTATATCAAATATCAAAGTTCCCATCGATCCGACTTCTGCTATAAAGGTTATGGCTACAATTCAATTTTTTTTGGATTTTTCTCGTAAACACTGGATTAAGTATATCAAAAAAATAGTTTTTCAAAAATTGTAGATAGTAAAATTATCTACAAAAATGACCTTACAACTTTTTTCCTAGGAATTTCCATTTATGAGAGATTATGGTTATTAATGTCCAACAAGCTATAGTCTACACGCAATGCTGATCCGCTCCTATTAATTGTATCGAAATGTTATATAGCCTATAGATGTTACTCGCTAAAAATGTAGCTTTATAATGCCGAAAGAAATTTTAAAATCGGTACAGTAGTTTCTAAGGAGTCACGTCGTGAATCGATAGTCAATAGTTATAGTCTATACAATATAACATGCTTTATCCTGAATGACTAACTGATGAGCCTAAACCGCTGATCATAGAAAGCTAAAACTTGGCCGGTGGTCGGTGTATTTTCTCCTTCGAGAGGAAAATGCAACAGCAACGCACCCAACCGGGTCTGGGTTACTTTTCGTTTTACTAACGACCAGTTGGGAACCACTGATAAGCGTAACGTAACCATTTCTACTAAATCGCATTACACGTAAGCCGCGTTATAGATTTTTTTCTAATTGAATTTCAAACACTGTCGGACCCACTAGTAACAATAATGGCGACACAAACCGTCTCACAAGTCCAGCGAATGTAGATATGTGGCTTAATTATAGTAATCGCTATTGCAGTTGATAATAGTTCTGTGTCAGTGAGGCGATAGAGATAACACATTCTGCATGTTTATAATAATCAACATGAATTATTATCACACGATTACTACACGATTTAACACATAGCACCTCTTTTTGTCTCTGTCTGTTCGTCCACCTAAACGGACATTTCAATTTACTGTATCTCGTAGTTTTAGGAGCATGGACCTGGTTGCATTGCACAGTGATGCAGGAGACCTGGACTGGACGCGTGTTGTTGATTGTGAGGCTGTGGATGGGAAGGTTGACCTTTTTAATAACATTATATCGACATTATTTGATCGGCACGCACCATTGCGTAGAGTCAAGCTCAAACACATCCCAGCTGTCTGTATTACGCTTGAGGTTAAGGAGCTCATGGCCAGTCGTGACAAAGCTAAAAGGAGGTTTAAGCGTAGTCCAACGGACAAGTACTTTGCCCAATACAAGGTCCTTCGCAATCGCTGTGGTCGTCTGTGTCGTGATGCTAAACGCCGCTATTTTCACGAATCTCTTGTCAACCGCAACTCCTCAGAGGTCTGGAAATTCCTTAAGGCCAATGAAATCGGGAAATCACCAACTGTTGATTGTCACAACATTGATGTTCGAGCCCTCAACAAGCATTTCTCTCTCCCACCTGTTACACTCGACCCGCTTGTTAAGGCCAACACTCTAGAGTTGTCAGATTTGCCGGTCCCATTGTGCCCTCCGTTCCATCTCTCTGTCGTTGGTGAGGTTGAAGTACAAAAGTCTCTCCTAGCCATTACTTCTTCTGCTGTTGGGAACGATCAGCTATGTTCAAAAATATTTACTCCTATACTTCCTGCCGTCATCCCTATCCTAACTCATATATTTAATTCATCCCTATCCTCTGGCTGTTTCCCTAGTGCTTGGAAACAAGCTCAAGTTATTCCACTGACTAAATCATCGAACCCGTCTCTTCCTTCCCAATTTCGTCCTATTTCCATACTTCCATTCCTATCCAAAGTCCTTGAGCATTTAGTTCATCGGCAGTTGACAAGTCACCTGATACGCAATAATCTCCTTAGCTCTTTTCAATCTGGGTTTAGGCCAGGCCACAGTACTGTGACGGCACTCCTTAAGGTGACCGACGACATACGTTGGGCTATGGAGAATAGGTCTCTCACGGTATTGGTGCTACTGGACTTCAGTAGTGCCTTTAACTCTGTAGATTTTGACGTTCTCCTAGGGATCCTTAAGGCGTTGAATTGTTCCTCGGAGGCTGTGGCCTGGTTTAAATCCTATCTTCAGGGCCGCTCGCAGTGTGTTCGCTATAAGGACCTACAGTCTGAATGGTGCAATCTTGCTGCGGGTGTACCTCAGGGCGGCGTCCTTTCTCCTCCTTTGTTCTCCATCTTCATCAACTCTGCGGTTCGGGTTATTTCCTCCAACTTCCATCTGTACGCAGACGATCTACAGCTTTATAGGCATTTTACTCTTAACGAGTGTCGGACTGCCATAGCTGCCATGAATAATGACCTGACTGCTACCAGCTTATGGGCAAGGTCCTACGGCCTTCACATTAATCCATCCAAGTCTCAGGCTATTGTTATTGGCAGCCGGCAGATGTTGGCTGGGCTGGATACGGCATCTCTGCCAGCTATATTACTGGACGATATTCCAATCAAGTACTCCTATACTGCTAAGAACTTGTAAGTTCTCTTTGACGACAATTTGTCTTGGGTTGGTCATATTAATGAGGTCAGTAAAAAGATTCACTTTACTTTTCACACTTTAAAATGTCTTCAGAGTTTCTTGCCTCTGGACACCAAAATTACGCTGGCCTAAACACTTATTCTGCCCATCTTAGACTATGCGGATGCTTGCTGCCTGGATGCTACTGAGGAGCTCTTAAACAAACTTGTGCGGTTGCAATATTTAGGTATTCCATTTATTTTTAACTCGCGTAAGTATGAGCACGTCTCAAAATTTCGCAAGGAACTCAAGTGGCTCCCAATCCGCCTTCGTAGAAATACTCGGTTATTATGTATGTCTCCTCTTCAATGTCCTACGCAATCCCTCATATCCTTCCTATTTGCGGGAGCGGTTCACTCTTATGCCCGCATCAGGTGAATCGTGCCGGCCTCACCTCTCCTATCGCCTCAACTGTCCTTCCCATAAATCCGATTTCTTTTCCTACTCTTTTTCTGTTCATGCTGTTCGGCTGTGGAATGCTCTTCCGGACGATATAAGGAACTGCAAAACTGTATATGTCTTCAAGAAGAAAGTGTAGGAATACTATCTTGCTTCCCTTTCTTAACTATTTGTATGTTAATGTTTGTATGTTTATGATAAGATAATATGTATGTATTTGTGTATTTATGTAGTTATAGTGTATGTAAGTTTATTAACCTTAACAACCGTACCAACCTGCACACACACCAGCATTTGATTGTACTCACTTCTCCATTCCTAGACCCACTGGAAGATCTCTTTAGAGATAAGTGGTTCCATTGTATACATGTATATAATGTTTCCAATTTCACTATATTGTATATACTGTGTGTACATAAATAAAAAATTAATAAAAATAAATAGCACCGAATACACGATTTAAAACGTGGTTGTAAACCGATCTGTTGGACACAATTGGTTTTAAACCGTGTAGCCAGAAAAGTGCTTGTCTCTCTTATACTTCCACTATTACTACAGTATTTTATCTAAATCAATTCAAATAGGTAAATAAATTATTTTTAGTCCCAAGTAATAGGGGGCAAGCCTATTGCCGTCACCGGGCACACATATAATGGGTTAAGTCCAAAATGTCCGAATGAATTTAATAAAAAGTAGCAGCCATTAAGTCCTGGGCGTCTCGGACTATTATGTACTAAAGATACAATACAATACCTACCTTTCTAAAAAATATAGTTTAAAATATCCTCCGCGACATTGTCGGTTCCGATAATGCTGGCAGCGTAGCCACGTTGGATGTATACACTTACTCTTTGGACCAGAAGGCTGTCTGTTTAGCAATATTTCTATAAAGGTGTCTCTACATCTTATCTTTTATCCTATCTTTATCCTTGTGTCGGAACGCAAAGAAAAAAAAGGAGCTGTCATCGTTGACAATTTAATTATTTTTAATTATAAAAACAACTTTAATTGTCTGTCCAAGTTATTCCTGGCGCTTAACTGCGCATTAAAATAATTCTATCTCTTTCGCTCGTAAGGGATGCGAAGCGAAGAATTCCGATAGGTTCGTGCAACAACCGGGGGTGGTTGAACAAGGGTGGCGATAAAAATTGAAGCCTATGGGCGGAGCTATCTGTATATACAATTTGTAAACGTTTTTATGAGGTTATGTACATATAATAAACGCCAACTCGGTAAGTACGGTACGGTAAATAAATAGTCACATATAACTGTTGAGTTTATGATAACTATTTTTATAAGGTAAGTTATATTGTTAACAAATAGGTAACTTATGAAACTGGTTACTAGGTCCTAACAAAAATCTTACTAAAACGACACCTCGAAATGTGTTAATAAAATTTTAATTATATCCTCGTTTCCAACAAAGAGTTCAACTCCTTCCCTAGTTATGCGAGATCATTGCAAATCTTTCTGCTCACCTCATTTTCTAGATAAAATAGATACACGGTATAAAATAGGACTGATTTTGTGGCGTCTCGTCGGTAGTGCACCCGCTTTCGACGCCAGAGTCTCTGGTTCGATTCCCGGTCGGGACCAATTTTGTGTGATGACATATACGTTTGTACCGAAATTTGGGTGTTTCCTATGTATGTACTTACCAAAAAAATGTGTATAGATATTTATATCAGTTTATCTAGTACTCATATCACAAGCTCTGCTTAGTTTCATACTAGATGGCGTTGTGTGAATTGTCCTAACATATTTATTTATATTTATTAAAAGAACATTTTTTCATTGCATTTACAAATTTAGATTGCTTAAGAAGTGACTGGACTTAATTTAATAGAATTTATGAAATCTGCTTTTTAGTTCTACCCTTTTCTTTTCAAAACGAAATTGCATAATAATAATATCTAAAAATAAAAATCCATAGCCAACCCTGCCAGTAATACCACTGTTGCAAGAATCGAATCAATCGATGAGTCGACCTATTCAATCAACACCGGCTTTCCATTTTCAAAAATTTCCCTCCTTAAAATTTCAGTCAAGAATTCTGTACCAAAAACAAGTTTTGGAAGCGTTCTGTTAGATTTGAAAAGAGATCTGTAGCACACAAGGTTGCAGTTCCGTCAATACTAGCGTCTAGATAAAGATAGGTACCTCTTTAGTTTGTTTTGTTCAGGGCAAGGGGCTTTAGGTCTGTGACTAGGGTTGCCACTCAAAATTCTGCACTAAAACGAACGTGTTCCGTTAGATAACTAAACAAAGAAACTAGAACAGACAGATAAAGCACGTCATCCAAGCTTTACTTACCTCGTTGTGGGTAAAATTTTGTTTTGAAATTATGTTTTGACGTGAAAACTAGCTGGTTTAGAAGCTTATACGATAAAAGTTTGCTATTCATGTCTTACCACGAACAAAATGGTAGTTAAGTTAGTAAGTTGGACGTGTATGAAACGTCATAAGTATATACTCAATTCTTGGTTTAGAAAGTACTGAAGTACTTCTTAAATAAACATATAGAAAGCCTTATTCTTACTCTACATATACCATAGCTTTTTCTGTGTTTCGTCCCCTGTCGTTTTCCTATTTTACTCTTCCTAAGTGTAAGGGTAAGTACTTCACATTCGCGGACGGTAACGCAAAAGATATATTTTTAAAGTTACTCGTTAGTCACGGTAACCATTTACCATTAAATATACCGTCTGTTTGTTTACTACCCGAATAGCATAAAAATAAAAACCGGCCAAGTGCGAGTCGGACGCGCGCACAAAGGGTTTTCGTACTAAAAAGAAAAAGATCACGTTTGTTGTATGGGAGCCCTTAATATTTATTATATTCTGTTTTTTAGTATTTGTTGTTATAGAGGCAACAGAAGTACATCATCTGTGAAAATTTCAACTTTCTAACTATCAAAGACGGACGGACGGACAGAGAAGTCTCAGTAATAGGGTTCCCGTTTTACCCTTTGGGTACGGAACCCTAAAAACGAACTCGTCAACTATTGTTACGACGTTTCTTTATCTACTTATGTTTTTATTGCTCGTATATTCAGTAGACCAGTACGTACTCGTACTAGGAAATGACATTTAAATCTTCAAAATAATAATGTCACTAACTGAAAGTGACAAATAAATTCACGACACTTTCTCAGTAACTAGTTACTATTTAATTTATTTTCACATGTATTAAAGTTAACAAAAAGAGTTTTTGACAGCCCTGGTGCAGTCGTTTGATGTTTTACGATCGCACCGCTCGTCATTAAACTTCCCTATTTTGGATGAATATAGTAGGGTTGTCTCAAAGAATATTTGGGATGGTTTGAGTTTCAAACTATGAGTATGTTAACGATCGAAATTTATGAGTTTCTATGCATTGTATTTTGTATTTAAAGGTCAAACAGATAAGTACATTTTAAATAAATAAAATGTTCACCGGTTAGAATCGTTAGCATAATAAGGCGAGTATAGCCTTTAGGTTATCTAAAATTATTCATATATCTACCATTATAGTGAAAACAACTATCTCTTGATCGATCAGTTTTTAGTAAAATCACACTTCTGAAGTTCTGAATATCTTAATACATACAGTACCTGTCAATGTCATACTTTATGAGCATGCCGACCTAATTAAACCACTACCTATTTAAAATAATAGAGAATATTTTATCAACAAAAAAAATGCGGACGTGATCGATCAACAAATATTTTCTAGACTATAAATTACCATTTCAAAATTTGGCAACCCTAGTCATTCAGGGGTTAACACTTTACGAGCACTCGTATTTCGGGCAGTAGCGCTTTCGGGCAAGGTCGAGCAGTACCGCCAGTGTTTCAACTACCGTCTTCTTTTGTGTTATATCAACTTTTATACGGATGCAAATTCTACAGGATTCTACTGTTTCTTGCGAGAATATTGCAGTTTTAGGTGCAACTTCATGTATTTAAGTTTTCTCGTATCTACTTTTTACCCACAGAAACGTAGGCATAGCTTCAGCTAATCAAAAGAGATGACGTTAAAAAAGTTTAAATCAAGGGACACTGTTGAGCAGCCAACATTAATTTGGGATTAACCCATATAATATAGCTAGCAAAGCGTTGAATAGCCCGTGCTACCGCTTTCGTTAATGGTCCGCTTGCCAGCTTTGTGTTAAGTTTAGTGAAGAGCTACACGGGTTGAACAGTACGAGTACAGACAGGGACAAATTCGTTGCTCTACGTGGAGATTGTATAAAAAATGTGGCCGCTAGCCCACTAGCCCGCAACACACATACAGACTAATAGATGAACGAAAGCAAAAATGTCCAGTCTCGCTACAAGCAGGCAATAAAGACTTAAGTACTTAAGCAGTACTTAGAAGACTCGATTTGTTTACTGCATAGGAAAAAGTGTGAATATACGAGTATCAATTTGCAAATTAGGTCCTTGAGTGCGTGATTCTGCTTAGACAGGAAGCTCTTTTCATTAGAATAGTACCAAACCACAAGGTTTGAATAAATAAGTTTAAAATAATCATGAACAAACCATTTATTACACACTAGTGGTCGCCCGCGACTTCGTCCGCGTGGTAATTTGAATTTTTTCCCGTTCCCTTCGTGCCGCGTCATATTTTGAACAATTCACACAATATCTTTATAAATTGTAGCCTATGTGTTATTCTGATGTATAAGCTATATTATTGTAAAGTTTCATTAAAATCCATTCAGTAGTTTTTACGTGAAAGAGTAACAAACATCCATCCATCCATACATACATACATACATACTTACATACTCACAAACTTTCGCGTTTATAATATTATCCATACATACTTACATACTTACATACTCACAAACTTTCGCGTTTATAATACATATTAGTAGGATTTAATAAACTTGCGAAAGTTGTTAATGAACAGGTAATTTACCAATTATACTTAACTAGCGGACGCCCGGGGTTTCGCCCGCTTGACAAATTATTTACACAAAAACCTTCCTTGAAAACCACCCTATCCATTAGTGAAAACCACATCAAAATCCGTTGCGTAGTTTTAAAGATCTAAGCATAGGTATATTTGGGGAACGGATGCGACTTTGTTTTATACTATGTTATGATTATGATGTTTTAAAACGATTTATAGATTAGAGGTGGTTCTGTGAACCGTAGACTTCGGGAGCGGCTTTGTTTAGAAAATTTCTTCTTCGATTTTCTTTATTTCTCTTTCATTTGTCATCCAATCCAAAAAATATCATTCAAATATTATTTATTGTAAGCAAGGAGTGTGTGTGTAAAGTTTCATGCAAATCGGTTGATAAATACGGCCTCAAACATGATCTGACAGAACCCGTAGATGGGTACAGACGAAAGAAATTCTCCCCAGTCTGCAAGTTGAAAAGGAGCCTTTGGTTTAGGCTTTAATCATAGGAACTATACTGGTTTTAATTTAAAGATTTTTTTTAGTTTTGTATATTATATTTTAAAGAGATTTTGTGACTATTATTTATTTATATAATGCGAACAAATCAAACTTCAATAAGTACCTATAAATTTAAAAACATTTTCTTGTCTATTTCGCGTCGGAAAATAAAGCCAAGAGTTTAAACAAAACCCAATTTGAATTAGATTTTTTCAATAGCAGTTATTTGTCCAAAAACAATACTTCATTTTCTACATAAAATACGATGATACTTGTACTTTTTATTTTGGTTTGTATTCTTATTTTTTTTAGATTAAAAATATGTGTATATATTTATTAGAAACGTTTTGTCTATGATGTTAAAATTGAAAGGACTCAAACGGAGAAATGGAGAAAGATCAATTGTCTTCAAATCCTATCCATTGTGGTTTGTTCAAACTGATAATAGTCTCTTATGTAATAACAACGGGTATTAAACAAAGGCATATAGTAGTTTTCGATTAATTTTAGTTTTTACGGGTTCCGAACCCGAAGGGTAAAATGGGAACCTTATTACTGACACTTCGCTGTCCGTTCGTCCATCCATCCATCCGTCTATCAACTGGCTGTATCTCGTGAACCGTGACAACAAACGTGATCTTTTGGCTGTTTTGGTACGGACTTGGCCGGTTTTTTTGTCTTTTCATAGTCATGCTAACAAGCTCTCCAATCTGACCTATTTCAAACAATAAACTTCAAGTACCTATATTATATTCATAGCTTCAACTTTAGCTAGAAAACGCAAGTCGTAAAACGGCGTTTAAACGTAATATATTCGACTACTTTAATATTATTATCGAAGGCATTATGAAAAAGGCATTATCATTAATTGGCCAGCTTTTACGACACTTGTACATATTATTAGTCTGCATAAAGTCTGTATATTCTCTGCATGCATTTTGTGCAAGATTGTTTTGACTGTAAGTTTTATAGCATTTAAATTGATATCGTTTGCGGTACAGAACTGCTTTTACTAACATTATAGTTTACTAATAAATGACATGAAAACCTATACGTCTACTAAAACTATTTATTTATATAATACTACAAACTTAATTACTAAACATTTACTGAGTAACTTATATGGCAGACAGTACACCTGTCTACTACTGTTAGGTACAATGCTGGTTTTTAATAAATTGACAATTTTGTAATTGAAAAAAAATATCAATAAGAAAATGTGCAATGAAAATGAGTGGCTTTGTTATAGAATTTATATAATGGTTTGATTGTGTTAACTAGGATAAATAGAAGATGAGGATCGTCGTCAAATAAAGATAAGTTTACATATACATATTTATATCATGTTGTTAAGATCTTTCCAAGTATGACTAGTACTGCGAGCAAGTCATGCTCGCGTAGGAGGTGACCGAGAGGGAGAGGGAGCGTACCCTCCCCGCTGAGTTCCGCAGTCAGCGGTCAGGGCGCCGCAGAATCATTTACGCCCATGACCAAAAACCTCCATGATCGGGGCCTGATAACGCCGGGATAGCCACCCGCCGTACTTACAGAAGTAGGCTAGAAGGGTCGCGTGCTGCGGTGCCTCAGCCCCACAGCACGCGACCAGATTCACTCACCGACGCGGGATAAAACCCAACCCCAACGACGCGTGATTCATTCCGACCAAACCCCTGAAGAGTCGCCACTGGAAACACCTTCTGGTGCGTACCAGTGACGCCTGCAGCAATGGACATAGGAGCGACCGCGGTCACGCGGAATAAAAAAAAAAGGATGGCTAGTAAACGGAGGAATATGTCGTTTGGTGAAGGTGAGCGCAGAAATGTCGCAAGGTGGTCAACCTAATTCTACAATACAACTGAGTAGCAAGTCTCAGTCGCCTGCGATGTATTCCACACTTTATCACACGAGTGCTTAGTATTAGATCTCTCGGAGTGCTTACATTTAGCCAATTTGACACCACCCCATTTACTACATACAATATTAATAACGATCCGGAGGCCACTGCGTTACCGAAATGAAACTACGGTTAATATAATAATACGTTTATTTGAATGAAATCATACATACGAATTATTTGTTTGTTTGTAGTTTGTGAAGTGGAAAACGTTGCATCATATGCGACAATAAAAATAAAAATCGTCTAAAATCTTTATAATTTTACTCACTGTTGTAAACTCACTGTTGTAAACAAGCCCTCTAGGTACATCGTTATCCACCGGAAAACAGTTTCAACACTACAGTGTATACTAGGCTTAAACCAAGATTCATAGATGCTCTGAGGAAAGACGCGTGTTGTAAACAGCGTACGGATGTCCACAGAACTACACAAGGGCACTCTTTATTAGGTACCATTCCGTAATCCGAACCTAAATTCCAATAGCCAGGACCGATGCTACATAGGTACCAACCTAATCTCTGCAGACCTGGCATAATTTATATGTAAAAACAAAAAAAAAACAGTCCTATATTTGCACGTATTACGTGCGTTTTGGTATATTAATGTCCACTTATGGAGTTAAGATATCTTGGTTGTTCTAGTAAAACTTGTCAAGTATATAGGTTCGGTTTTAATAGATATAGGATTCAATTGTTATGAGTCGTGATGGCTTATCGGTAACCGTAGTGTAGGACGCCCT
Organism: Nudaria mundana; assembly: GCA_963556515.1. Taxonomy (NCBI): domain Eukaryota; kingdom Metazoa; phylum Arthropoda; class Insecta; order Lepidoptera; family Erebidae; genus Nudaria; species Nudaria mundana. The sequence continues at coordinate 6,072,434 of OY748303.1, read as the reverse complement.
GAGATCGAGCGACGACATGTATAGGATGGATGAGGGATATCGGGCGTAGGATGGATACTTATAAATAGCCGGGATCGAATAAAAGGGCATGTCATGACCACATCCAAGTCCGTTACTGCTGTGGGTTGCTGTTGATGATGAGGATTTGTGATCTACTGTGCATAAGTTTGCCTGAGAACGGTGGGATAGCCACCCGCCGTCCTTACAGAAGCAGGCTAGAAGGGTCGCGTAGATAAAGAGCCAGACAAAGTCCGCCGGACGCCACTGGAGATGCCTTCTGGTGTTTGTCAGAAACGCCCGCAGTCTGCGGAATAAAAAAAAATGTGCATAAGCTTCAAGTTAATTTTCGGGGTATTTTAAAGAATATCTGAAGCTGCACCTAAATGGTCACCCATCCTAACATCGACTCAGGCCGGTCTTAGGATGGGTGACCATTTCTTAAGACATTGAGACCCCTCCGTGCCACGGAGAGTACGTTAAGCCGTCGGTCCCGGATGTCATACTAACATCTATGGCAGTCGTTAGGGGTAGTTGGAGCCCTAAATCAAAAATCCAACCGGTCTAACTACAGAACTTCGATATCGCCCATGGGTTGTGAAGGTCAGATGGCAGTCGCTTCACGGAAAATATCGAAGTTCAGCCGAATCGCAGTTAGACTGGAAAGCCGACTCCAACTGAGTTGGGAAAAAGGCTCGGTGAATGATGATCTGAAGCTATACCTCATTGGGTCATTTGGTTATATGACTAGTCATGAGATAAGACACCACTAAATTTATTAAACACTACCTGATTGCCGCGACTCCGCCCGCGTGATATAATTTCCTCATTCCAAATTCCCACGGGAACAGGTGACTGGGATAAAAAATTGCCTATAACACTCAGGGATAATATACGAGTATCTACATATTAATGAAAGAATTTTCAAAATCATTTCAGTAGTCTTAATTCAATACAAACAAAAAAACAATAAATCATACTTAATCAACATTAACCAGTCGACAGGTGTTCTGGTCCCACACAACCCAAATCGTCCTCACAGCATTCGGGAGTCTCCAATTATTACTCGAACAGTCTCGTAAATTGATCAATAATCACCAATTCCTCATCACTAATTGTATCAAATTGACCTTCTCGCTCTCAATTTTTTTTGTATAATTCTATTAATTCTAGACTTGGTTATATATATACGAGTATGTCTAGATACCGTGTCTAGTACAAGGCGCGTTGTCAAAAGTGTCTCCAGTCACCCGCGATAATATGAAACATCTATAGATTCAAAGGTTTTAGGTATCTAAAATAGTTAGAATAGTTTTAGGTATAAAAATGAGTACCTAATAACAGGGTATCTATATTGTTCTTGTTGGACATAAAAGCATGCATCAGTAGTTTACGTGGGCGAATCTGCGTGCACAAGCTAATCTTCATCATAATAGACATAGGTAGTATAAAACAGTCGCCCGTTCCATATGCATGCATAGATCTTTAAAACTACGCAACTGATTTTGATACGGTTTTCACATATGATAAGACTGGTTCTCAAGGAACGTTTTTGTGAGGAGCCCCGGGCGTCCGCTAGTATAAAATAAATAAATACAAAATATAAGGCAATCATTTGTACAACAAAATATATATTATACAGTAAACACAATATTGACTGAACTTTCAATAATACTATTTAACGGCTCATAAAAAACATACAGTCAGAAAAAAAATACCGGTCATTTATTTCGCCCAGAAGTTACAAATCAAACAGAATATATATATCGGTTATAAAATTGCAACAAGTATTCGAAATGCACACAGCCTGTATGTGTGTATTCCACTTGGTTTTATAGTCTATAAAACCCTTAACGACTGGCAGGATAATGCCCATTCGGCTAAAAGGGTTTTGGCTCGAAACTTATAGGATATAACCCTGGTGTAATTAAAAATGTCTGCCGTATGTTAGTCACTGTTGAGCCTGGAAATTGTGTAAAATTAGTACCATTATGTTATTAGTTTGAGAGAATCTGTACCATTTGTTGTTGAATGATGTCTATAGGACAATATTAATTGTTTATGGGGTTTTATATATTTAAAATATACACAGTATTTACGTTACCGCTAGGGGCGCTGGTGTGAAATGTATGGGGAATACAAAAACGTATTTCGAGCAAATTAACGTAAGGAACTGACACATATTTTATAACATAACTAGCGGACGCCCGCGGCTTCGCTCGCTTGGCTATACAAAAACGTTCCTCGACAACTGTTCTATACATTGGTGAAAACCGCATCAAAAACCGTTGCGTAGGTTAAAAGATCTAAGCATACATACGGACGGAAGCGAGTTTGTTTTATAATATGTATGTATATGTATATATACTATTACTACTAGTTACGATATTAATTGAATGTATTACAAGTATGAACAAACTATGTACATACGAGTATAACTAAATAAAATTAAATCTAATAAACCTACGTGCTTGTTGCAAGTTAAGAGAAACAGTAAGAATTAAAATTTACAAACTTTTTTTTTATTCCGCAGCCTAAGGCCGCGGCCGCTCTATCGTCCGTTGCCGGGCATCTCTGGTTACAAGCAGAACGTATTTCCAGTGGCGCCCGGCGGACTATGGCCATCTCTATGGTCTCTGCGGGGGTAAAATTACAACCTATGGTAATAATCTTAAAAAAAAACCTAATTTTTGATCATTACAAGAACCGTCATAGCAAATATTTTTGTCATTGCCTAACTACTTAATTTAAACAATGAAATAAAATTTGTAAAAGTAATATCGATTGTAGGAGAAATTATTAGAAAGAAGGTCATTATTTGCCAAAAGAAAAGCCAAAATACATAAAAAAACATTCTAAAATCAAAAAGAAATTATCTTATCGGTCACCGAATAAAATCTTTTTACATTGTTCCATTTCGCAACAAAGGTGAATCGACACATTTATTTCCGAATACATTTATGACTTACGACTATCAGCATACAACATAAATGCGACTTATCTCACTGTGAAATTGGAACGTTTTAACGTCAGCATTCCCATCTTGTACGTGTCACTTGCTATTCTACAATTAATCTCATGTCTCCCGAAATTTCCCCTTTCTAACATTTTCTATCAATTAATCCTGTTTTACAAGAAATGAAACTATAAATCTGAGATGAAATCATAAACCTCTACGTACGAAAAAAGTCCAAAACCAAATAACGTTCATATGTAATTATGTAAGAAATAAAAAGCACATTTATTGCTTTGTGGTTTATTCGTTTTATGCCCTCCCAGGATCGCTTTAGATAGGTAGACGTCACTAGGGAGACTAGACGTCGTAAATAAGTATGAAATATGATAATTGCGAAATTCTTCAATATATTACGATTTAAACATTGATGATTCGCCTGACGTTTTGTAGGGCCATAACTCGGCTGTTCGCGGAATTTGCGCCCGCGCAGTTCGCTGCTCTTGCCCGCTAATAACCACAGTACGCACTGAACTTCTTGGGGACCAGTGATATTTTATTTCATTACTAACATTATTGTTCCCTTTTTATATGATCGTGTACGCTTATGTTACTTGAAGATTATTGGCGAAATTATTATAATTAAATAATCACTTAAATATCATATTTGACAACTTGTTAATTATAAATAGTGTAAGGTTCTTCCGCGTGAGAAGGAAACACATAGAACGTAAGTGCGAGGGTGTTCATTTTCTCCCTTAAAAACTGGGATACCTGGTGCGACTGTCTGACCAGTCGACCAAGACTAATTAGGACAAAGATGACCGGTAGTGTACGGAGTTGAGGTCGGTTCACAAATATCTGTGAAGCCTCAGTTCCGACAAGCACAGTTCAGTATCGTACAAAATATTCTTTTATATATTTTCTATGAACACATCCCCACATGTCATTGCCATTGATGCTCGAGTCTTCACTGATATCTATCTATCTATCTATATATAGAAATGGGGAATGTAATTTTTGTCCCCCCTTAGCTCTCGAGAACTGCTTATGCTCCAATGATGGTTGACCCCTCTATGGATAGCCCTCGATCTGGAGACAAGCCAAAAAATCCGCCGAAAATTTGACCTAGCCCTAAGGGGTCAAAAGTTATAGGCCAAAACCTATGGCGTGACTGTACTAGTGATTGAAGAAAATATTAGAATATTTGTATCAGTTATTTATATTGCTGCTTAGTTTGATGCTAAGTGGGATTGTGTAGAAATATCGCACCAACATGTCAATTTGAGATTGGTTTCCAGTCAATATTTACGATATCAATATCCGAGATTTAATTAACCAGCCTTCCATCACATTTGCAACATTAAGCCTAACTTACGATAACGTTTAAACTAATTAATATTTTACGATCATGTTCGCAATTAGCCTACGATACGGTGATCGGACTCATACCTTTACAATCGACTCAAATTATGCGTGACGCCACAAAACTGTATACTTTGATTAAAATATGGTTAAGCGTTGTTTACTTTTCTTAAGTCGGCTAAAATGCGTGACGTGAGTGCTAATTTCTTACACTACTTGGGTAGTCAACAAGTACATTGCTTGTGTATTTGAAAGCAATGAGATTGCTTTTCACTTTCTACTATTCATCAAATACTAAGATATCACTGTCACTATCACCAGGGCTATGTCACTAGCCTAACAATCGCAAAAAAAAAAGTCAGTAAGGGTTGTCTCTTATTTGTGACACGGCATTGACTATAGAGTTGATATTCAGGCATTAACGTCATAATTATTGGTAAAATTATGCTGGTATATATTTTACTTTACTGGACAACCCTAACGTTCGAATCAGTTCTCTGTAAACAAAAGAATGTGCTTTAATTAACGTCGGTGTGCAAGTTCTGTATGTAAGTACTATTCCCTATTCTGTGATATCACTACATATTATAAAACAAAGTCACCCGTTATGCAAGATCTTAAAAACTACGCAACTGATTTTGATGCGGTTTTCACCAATGGATAAAGTGGTTCTCGAGGAAGTTTTTTTGTATATATAATTTTTCAAGCGGGCAAAACCAAGAGCGTCTGTTAGTATAAATTATAAATCACAAAAACTGAAATGTCACCTTATACGCGATCTAGAAATTATATAAGTATGAAGCAAAGATTGGATGACGTCGGTATTGGTTATCGTAGCTTAGTGGTCAGAGCATTCCCCTTGTTAGGGAAAGGCCGTGGGTTCGAGTCCTGCCGATGATATTTCATTAACCGCTGAGCTCCGACGCCTCCTTGTCTCATTGAAACAATGATGCAAGGAATCTCGCTTTAGAGGTCCCATGGAGAGTCCCGGCTAAGAGACACGCAGCCTCTAGGGAGATCGTGCAGTACACTCTTATTATCCTGACGGCCAAGTTCTTCAACGGTCTGTTTGAACCAGACACGTTGTTGGCCGTCAGTCGGTCCGCCCATACGGCAGCTCCGTTTATGCGGTGCTCCGCACGATCCGCAGGTAGTCTCCTGCAAGGGAGCTTTGGGTCTCTTTAAGTTGAGCATCAGTCGCGATAGTGACGCTGCTGTCCCTGTCACTTTGGGGACCAAACTTTAGATCGAGTACAAGCCCCAAATATTACATCGAGAGCTCGATGCCGATGCTCATGCTAACACTATACCCGTGTTGTTCTAGAATGTCTGCAGTTTGAGCAATAGTATATTAATATTCATTAGGTGCGGAGAATATAGTTCAGGTATATATTATATAAATATGTGAGATAATGTCACCTGACAAGGAGTTAGATATCAAGTTTTTTAGTTATATTCTTGACCTATGTATGAGATAATAATGTTATCATTTTGTATTGACTATCATTATCATTACAATGTAAATTAAATACATTGCATTTGAGCTCAGGGCCGTCTTATCTACAGCTTGGTACACCTGCGTCCCAGTAGTGGTAGCATGGCCAGTTACGACTTCAGTCGATAACCAATGAGATCGCGGAAAATTTCAATAAATCTGTGAATTAGGTCACGTGACCGACATTCTCTGCGATATCATTGGTTGAATAGGTCGTTCGAGATTAGTCGACACAGATATGCTACCATAAGGGAGTACCGCACGATCTCCGGAGAGGCTGCATGTCTCTTAGCCGGGACCCCTCTATGAAAAACACTGACATGCTCATAAGACACATACATAAAATCACATCCTTATCACACAACGGGTAGACATAAGAGTTTATAATCGACAACTGCACTGGAATCTGCTGCAGTTGGGTCCGGAAAGACTCTGTTGTGAAATAGGATGCCCACAGGACAGAGGCACTAAAGGCCCCCATTGAATATTCGTTTATTTCAATTACGTCCATAGACGGCTGGACTGTACGCGTGGATTATTGAACGATCGTCAGTGGAGGCCTTAAGGGGTTTTATGAGACCTAAACGCGGTGTACCAGCTCACAGACAGACAAAGTTACAAACTTTCTCGTACTTTAGTAGGATTGCTTGTAATTATAATGAGTGTTTGTCCCAGTACTGCAGAAGGCAGAGATTACTTTATAGGTATATTGGCTCTGATGTTGACATTCAGAATCTCCCTCTTGGTCTGGTCTATGGAACTAACTACAGAGCTTCGATATCACCCATGGGTTGTGGAGGTCAGATGGCAGTCGCTCCACACAGTTAGACTATAAAGCCGACCCTAACTAGTTTGGGAAGGTTTAGTGGATGATGATTGATCTCCATCTTATCACGTGATTCCAACAAACCATCAAAATATGTGCGATCATAGGCGAGGGTAGGCAGATCAGACATCTGCCTACCCTCTCTGAGATACAGCCGTGATTATATTCACGTTCCCTAACCTAGACAACTGTGACCTTTGTTAAGCGACGTGTTTCAGACAAAAATAAACTAACTTTATCAGCAATGATATCGGTCATTGAAAGTCATGTTAGATAACAGCTTTATGCCTGTTACTAACTATTGAGAGACAAAAGATAAGATAATGATATTAAACGTATTTCTAGGACGTATAGTTTGTCTAAAAGTCTTGACCTGGAAAATGAAAAGGAAGCTGGAAAATGAAAGCGTTGGCAACAGTCATTCGAGGCTCAATTTCAATTCCACTAGTGACCAGCGAGATTGACACCGAGACTTTCATTTTCCAGCTCCGCGTCACGATCGGCTGGAGGAGGTCTTGGGCTCTCTGTTTCCGACGAGTGCGGAGGAGCACATCCCTAGGCGCATGGCTCCGTCTCAGACGCCCAACGCGGATAGCAGCAGCGAAGACGACGTACCCGAAGTCAGAGAGGTTGAGTTAGGAGCGGTGATACTTCAGCTCAGTTGCCGGAAAATCATCGCCCCTGGACCCGACGGCATTCCGGGCCAAGCATGGGTCTTGGCCCTCGAGGAACTCGGGCCCCGACTAAGGGGGCTCTTCAGCGCATTTCCAAGTTTCCCAGGCCAGTTGCCCAAGGTGTGGAGAACGGGGAAATTGGTCCTGATTCGGAAACCGGGGCGGCCGGTGGATTCACCGATTTTTCGGTTACCGGCCGATCGTGTTTCTCGATGAGGTGTGTAAGCTCTTTGAGCGAATTATCGCGGAACGCCTCATCGAGCGTCTCACGTGTGTGGGCCCAGGCCTGGTAGAAAACCAGGTTTCCGTCGGGGACGCTCCATCGTGACCGCGATCATGCGCGTGAAGATCCTGGCGGACGAAGCAGTGTCGCGGGGTAAGGTGGTGTTCGCGGTGTCTCTTGCTTGACATCGCCAACGCCTTTAACACCTTACCCTGGAGCTGCGTTAGGGAGGCACTGTTCTACCACGGAGTGCCTCTCTACCTTCGTCGTATTGTCGGGGCATATCTATCCGAGAGAGCCATAACTTACCCTAGCTGTCTCGGGCTAGCCCGGCGAGATGTGCCGTGCGGTGTTCCTCAGGGGTCGGTCCTCCGCCGAGCGCCACTGGAAATACCTCCTGCGTGTGAACCAGAGACACTCGGCAATGGATGTTAAAGCGGCTGCCTAATTAAAAAAAAAAAAAAAAGAGGTCGGTCCTAGGACCTTTCCTGTGGAACATCGGATACGACTGGGTGTTGCGGGGTGCGTTGCCTGGGCGTCGGCGTAACTTGCTACGCCGACGATACCCTCGTCACGGCGCGGGCAGCAACGCATCAGGAGGCAACAGACAACAGACAACAATCAGGAGGTCACGACTGGGGTTGCTCAAGTCGTGGGTCGGATACGGCGGCTGGAACTGGAGGTGGCACTGAATAAGTCCGAAGCTCTGTGTTTTCACGGACCTCGGCGCGGGCCACCTCCAAGATCCAGCATAAATGTAGGGAGCGTTAGCATCGGCATCGAGCGCTCGATGAAGTATTTGGGGCTCGTACTCGATAGCCGGTGGAACTTCGGACCACATTTCCGAAGTTTGGTCCCCAAAGTGACGGGGGCAGCAGCCGCGCTCTCGCGCTGATGCGCAACTTAAAGGGACCCAACGCTTTCTGCAGGAGACTGTACCTGCTCCCGTATGGGCGGCGAGACTGACGGCCAACAACGCTGCTATTTTACACAGATCGTTGAGGACCTTGGCCGTCAGGACGATAAGAAGGTACCGCACGATTTCCCTAGAGGCTTCATGTCTCCTAGCCGCGACCCCTCTATGGGACCTGGAAGCGAGAGCCCTTGCGTCATTGTTTCAATGGCACAAGGAGGCGCTGGAGCGGGACCACAGGCCTGCGTCTCGAAAAATCGAGGACCAGCTGTCCCAACTCCACCAGGATCTCATGGAGACATGGAAGGTGCGACTTGAGCAACCAAAGTGGGGAACCACCACCATCGCGGCGGTGAGACCGATCATGGAGGAGTGGCTGCAGAGGCAGCACGGTGACCTCACGTACCGTGCGACACAGATCAACACCGGGCACGGAAACTTCGGTGAGTATCTGTTTCGTATGCATCGCACCCGACCACCACGCAGTGGCCACCTCTGTGGCCAGGTCCGCCGGTCGCCACTGGGAATTCTTTTAGTGTCTACCGGAAGCGCTCGGCCATGGACGTAGGTACGGCCGCGGCCGGAGGCCGAAGATTTTTTTTTATAAAAAAAGCTCCGCGTCACGACTTTTTAGACAAACTATACAATCTATTGTTACTGAGGATTATAAATAGGTCAGCCGAATTAGGTTTTGACCCCAGATAAAATTAAAAGCAGCAATTTTCTTTCAGATATCGACAGGGGGGTCCATAAGGTCTAAGGTAGTCAATTTGGTTAGTTGCGTCTTGAATTTAAGGGTTTGTTAAATAACTCGTTTATATTTATTTACCGACTTCAAAAAAGGAAGGCGATGTCAAGAGACACCGCCACCACCGCCTTGCCCTGCGAGACTGCTTCCTCCGTCAGTCTCTTCACGCGCATGATCGCGCTCCCGGTGGAGCGTCCCCGACGGAAACCGTACTGGTTATCCACCAGGTCTGGTCCCATGCTCGTGAGATGCTCGACGAGGCGTTCCGCGATAATTCGCTCAAAGAGCTTAGACACTTCGTCGAGCAACACGATCGGCCGGTAGCCGGACGGTGAGTCCAAGAATTCACCCTTAAATTCAAGAAAGCTCTTCAACAAAGAATCCAATACCACGCAAAACAGAATTTAAACTGCCAATTCAAAACGGATTCAAAAAGAAAATGGTTCAAACCACAAAACTTAATCTTCATAACATCGTAAGGTTTAATATCTGTGATCTAATACTTGGACAGACTTGAAACAGAAATGCAACTCCGTACAATAATCTGTGTTCACGTTGAACAAATAACTTCACCTAACCTATTTTACAATGCAAGAGAATCCATCGAATTTTGATGGAATTTGACAAACTCAATTTGCCGCCAAATAGGTTACTGACAACATTGGGTCAGCGTGGTTATAATTGTGAGGGGACTTTCCGTTCAAATCCCATTGCACACGCTATAGGAACAGTTGAACTTTAATCTTATTTTCATGGGTTATAGTGCATTTTGAGTTTGAGTTATATCGGTCAAGGACGAATAATAATGAAATGGCAATAAGTTTGTGTGTAGTTGACCGGTAGTAAATTTGTGTTCTTTTATCGCTGGTTAAATTTTATATTTAATTTTAAGGCGGGAGTCGAGTTCATAATTATTTCGATTTTATTTTTTTAAAGTATTTTTAAGGTCGATTTATCAAATGAAGAAATCGATATATACATAACGAATAGTAGTATGTAGCGTATGTAACATTTATTACTATGTTTCCATTACTAACCATAGTATGACGTGTCTGTGTGTAAACTTTAAACTTCTTAAAAACATAAATGCCACCATAAACCCACGTTCCAAATTCAAATTAAACTTTTGCTCCATGTCCACCTGAAACATGTACATAAGTATCTGTTATAGGTATTTAATTTTAGGGTTTAAGTTGGACAATCAATTTGGTTTTTAAATGGCTCATTTCCGCTCGTTATTCCAAATTTTGCTCGAGAAAATAATTACTCTGAATATACTTGAAAGTTATCGACCTCTTAGAAACGGTATTAATATAGCAAAGTACGTTACAAATGTATCTATGTTTTGTTTATTAAATCTGTCCTCGTGGTCTAGTGGTAACCGACAATGTTAACACATTGCAGAGGTTAAGCAACATCTAGTCAGGCCGGTCTTAGGATGGGTGACCATTTCTTTAGACACTGAGTCCCCTCCGTGCCTCGGAGAGCACTTTAAGCCGTATCGGTCCCGGTTGTTATACAAACATCTATGGCAGTCGTTAGGGGTAATTGGAGCCCTAAATCAAAAATCCGACCGGTCTAACTACAGAACTTCGATATCGCCCATGGGTTGTGGAGGTCAGACGGCAGTCGCTTTATGGAAAATATCGAAGTTCAGCAGAATCGCAGTTACACTGGAAAGCCGACCCCAACTGAGTTGGGAAAAGGCTCAGTGGATGATATTATTGCTATTGGAATTTAGGTTCGAATTATAGAATGGTATTAGATTTTATTACTGTAAAGTGTCCGATAACCACTATTACGTGGGACCAACGAACCTATTGCCAAAATGTGGGTGTGTGTTATATCACTACCTATCCCCTCGGGGATATAGGCGTTTCGGGGATGTAGGTATGTTGTCACTAAATTAAATTATAACTAAAACCGCGCGTGATAATGAATTAAGGTATGTTGACACTTAATTAAATTTAAATTAAAACCAATTTTTCATATCCTTGGTGGTCGTGTTAGATGTTAGCGGTTTTATCTTAATTTAATGGAATCATAAAATTTTATTAACAGACTTTTATATCTATCTAATCTTACAACTAATCATAATCAATTTTGTTTGATTTATGACTATTTAAACTTAACAAATACTTAAATTGTTGAACTAAAATTTAAATTAACATTGTGATTAAAATTGTTTTTTTGTGTTTGATACTCATATAAAGAATATCAAATAGTGTCTATACACTCGGCGTATGTTTTTTTGTTCACTATAAACTGAAGATCTTATAAAGGATTTTTCATACAGTTTTCTATAGCATAAAGTAACTCATTGGAAAGGTTTCCTTAAGTGTAGTGTACCTAAGTGTATGATGATATGACCAATAGTTGCAGAGTAATTTTGAAAAAGACACATCACGTTTTTATTCCCGAAGGGGTAGATAGAAGCCTTTATTACGCCCATATTTCGCCAGTCACTACGCTAACATTAAAAAATCATGTTTCAAAATAATTCAGATAAGTAGGTAATAAATAATTTATTCCAAGAGTAAATTTCAAGATTTTGGATTCATATTTTAAAATTTAACAGTTTGACCATTGCCTAAAATAAAATACAGGATAGGTACTTTTTACCCGGGTAATGTACTTAAATTAAAAATTCATACAGAATCTCATTCTAAAGCTATGACCATGACAATCATACACATGATACATGGAACCTGACTACTTCGGTCGGTTCGGAGTCTCGGGTTCGATTTCCGGGTGGGACAAACTTTGTGTGATGTCACATACATTTGTGCCGAAGTCTGGGTGTTTATATAATTTGTATGTATTTACAAAAAAATATGTATATAAGTATTTGTATCAGTTTATCTAGTACTCATATCACAAGTTCTGCTTAGTTTGAGACTAGATGGCGTTGTGTGAATTGTCTTAATATATTTATTTATTTAACCTTGTGAAAATAATGTAGATCATGTCAGATGTCTGTATACCAAAGCCTCGTAAGTATGCAGGTGCATCAATTAATCGATTTTGGTGACTTAAACTCCACGTGCATTATGACGACAACTTCCTAACGGGTAAGTAATAGATGATATAAATAACAATAAAATCTCTAATATTCACAACATATAACAACGGAACCTATAATTTTATTTAATATAGCGATTAGTTAATATAATGAACGATTGATATAATTTTAAAATAACTAATTTTTATAAGCATAACATACATTAAATATAACATTGTTTGACATAACATACATTAAATATAAAATCGTTTGACATACCACTCAAAAGATATAAAACTTATTTGGTCTAATATGATGAAAACGGGTCTCCCTTGTTTGACCGAAAGGAATTTGACAAATGTTCACTTCCCAAAAAATTTTTCGCATAATTTCATTTGTCAAATTATTACTTAGCAAAAAATCTATTTACAAAAAATTGTAACGCAAATCTAATGTTTGGGAAATGAACGTTTAAACTATAACTTGTTTACCAACTAGTACTTTTAACATCCAGTTCCGGGTAACCTACTAAAAATAATCTCTTTTTTATATTAATGCAACTCGTTTCTGGCCCTCGCCGGCCGCTGCCGCGGCACCGCTCGCTTCGCTCGCTCGGCTCGTGCATAGGAGGTCACAGTTTTAACCTAACCTACCCATTTGTTTTCACCAAACGTTTATTGTCTAAAGATTGTTTGTACTCAGAGTCGGGGTGTTAACCATAATGACATTTTTTATCTAAATTAAACATTAGACCAACGTTAGACCAAATGATTTTCGATTACATAAACGTTATATCAAACAACGTTATACTAATTAAGTTTTAGAATAAAAAAATGTTATATGTAAAGAAATTATATCATCAGTTGGTGTATCTCACGTTGATTATATCTTATGAACGATAATAAAATGAAATTAGACCAAATGAGTTTATACCTTATAAGACGCACCCCTTCCTAAGAGCTTGGTGGTCTAAAAGATACCAGCAGATCGCTTACCTTTATAAAATAAAACATTCAATTAAAACACTAAAATAAACGTAAGTAAACAATCTAGAATGTATCAATGTCCATTTGATAAACATTTCGCTGTATCACCCTTTATTTTCGTATTAACGCACTTTATGTTCATCTCTCGAATGACTTTTATACCGCATTTGCATATTTTTATGGTTTTCTGGCGGTGAAATTAAAGTATTATAAAACCAATGCAACTATACGATACAGTCATAAGTCGTAAAAATATTGTAGTTGCTCGTAAAAACGGCGGGAAATAAAAACTCTTTGAGCAAAAACGTTGTTGGCACATTTAACATTATTAGTAGTGATGCGATTTAATATACATACTAAAACTGAAACTGATATTTTTAATCGCATCACTAGATACTATCAATCTGTTAATACTACTATCAATATGTTTAATTTCTTAGTTGTTTAGTTTCAATCTCATGAACTTAAATTGTATTTCATTAACTTCTTGTTGCGTAGATGCCTTAACTAAAATAAATAATTTAAATACATAGCTAAATAAAAAAACCCATTATCGAACATAATATAAATTCGAAAATCTATGGACAGAGTTTTAGAAAATAGTTGTTAGTTCTACCCACCTGCCACACAATAGGATATACCTAGTATGCTTCAGCCACAGAATAGGGAATATTAGTTCTGCGTGTCATTTTATTACGAAATGAAAAAAAAACATTATTTGAAATTCGAACCGAGCTGACGACTACAAGACGTCTGTTTTAATCCATTACCAACCCTTATTAGTTTATCTGCTTCCATTACTTTTATGGTATTCGAAATTCGTTTGTGCGTGCGGTTTAAACGATTTTTGCGGTTGAACAGTAGCACGGGTTGATAAACGTAGACGGGTGCCCAAGTTGGGGAGCTTTCATTATGGCTGAACGATTTAATAACAATTTGATTGCGGCGCTAAAGTTAACGACTTGAAAAAACTGTGAATAGTTTTTGTTTCTATTTTTTTTCATATAAAATAAATGCATTAAAACTGCATTAAAAGGGGGTTTAGAGGTTTTTTACTGATTTCGAGTATTTTTTATGTTTAACTCCGTCATAGATTGACGGATTTTAATCATTATTTGTTTAATATAATTCCAAATTACATTAGAATATGAAGTCAACTAGCTGTAAATATTGGCGTGTCTCCGATTCAATGGCAGAAAAATAAATAAAATAATAGCTGAGATGTATGTATGTATGTACTTTAAGTATTAAATTAAAAACTTATTTCCATACGCTCCGTAGGTACCATCAGGCTCGAAACGTTAACTCTGAAATCTATTCCTAAACGAATGCACGTAGATTATGGCGGGAAGAGTTAAGATGGCGTTTTGTACTAAACCTGTCAAACTTGTCAGTTGAATTCAGGTGTGTCAGCCACAACTTGCGACAACTGAATGTACGTCTGCGGATGATCTCGTAAACATTGTAATTACTTTTAATGTCTTTACTTGGGTCGGGAACTTACGAGCTATGTAGTCGGTGGACAGCTGCTCCCGGAGGAGCAATTTGTCGTTCTGTCTGTCCCATACGTAATGTAAATTGGTTGAAACGATTTGGTTATTTCTCTTTCTTTGAGTAGACTGATTGTATCGTCTTTGAATAAAAGTAAGTATTTCAGTACTGGATAAACTTTATTAATTTCTTAACACATATTTGAATGTAATTATCATTGAACCTAATTAATATTTTTACTTGTTTTTCCAAAGCAAAACCTTCGAAAGCCTTGTCGTTTTTACCGTCGTGGTACCAAATTAAAGACATCAAATCGATCCTATAACACAGTAACAACAAATTATAGAGTAGCATATAATTCCTATAGTAGGTAATTGAACTAAGGACAACATTATATCTGTATAATCTCTGATTAAAGCTTTGGTATTATCCGACTCAATAAACAAGTACAATAAACATACTAAACTAAACCAAGACAAGAATGCAACCACAACTAAACATGGCCGAGAATGCCCACGTACACGGCGACGTAGACGGCAACTAAACTTAAACTTAATGAAAACATCAATCTCATTTCGTATTTATTGTGTTGAGTGTACGTCGCGTGTATGTATAAATCTGTGTATTAGTTGCTCTTAACGTTTTGATATCTGTGAATATAATCAATAGCGACTAAACGAACACAGTTGTTATAATTATGACAGTCGCTAATAAACGCATTTGACGTCTGTCAGAAACGTCACTTTTAACTTGGCGGCAAGGAATAAAACAATTCAATTAGGTATGTACTAAAATAGGTTTATTATGCGTGTGATGTTTCGCGGTATGATATTTAAAGTTTTTTTACTTCTTCATAAATTAGCAAAGGTCGTTACCGGCCAGACGTGTCAAATATTTTGGAGACAGCGTAGGTACTTATATTAAAGTTGATGTGTGAGTTCGCTTTTTGTTGAGCATATGGTTGATGGCTTTTATGGTTACCTCTGGCGCTCATCAACCGAGTTCCATACGATTACTTGCAATACCAAACTACGTTTCCTTGTCTCACACCGGGAACTAGTTCGGAGTAACAATCAAGCATTACCTTGACATTGGCAAAATCATCGATGGAGCCTAAAAGAAGAAGAATTAAATGTGTAATTTTACTAGATTAGGTGAGAATTGGACTAGTGATATAATTTACGACTAGCTGGTGCCCGCGGCTCCTTTTGTCAATTTTAGATCAAAGTATTTTTTCTAGTGGTCCGATTGTTAAGACGCTAAAACACACTAACAGACCTGCAGATCATTCAATTCTATTATATCTTAATCAAATTTTGCTAACTTTTATATTTTAATAATCGATCGATGTTCTTGTATGCCGATCCAGGACGGCTTGGCATTTTTGGATCAGTATTTATTTAATTTTGTACTAAAGTAGTACATTGGAGGATTCCAGCAAATAATAAAGCACAAAACTATAGCACCCTTTAATAACTTCTTGTTAAAAACAAGTATAAAATATTCGTATCACGTACAGATTATTCAAAACGGATATAATCTCGGACAAGGTATACAATTCATTGCCCACTTAGTGTTTTATTGAGGTATTGTCTATATAAATATTATACAAAAATGAGACAGTATAAACAGTCTGTCCGTCCGTCCGGTGTCAAATTCGCTAATAGATTCTAAGAAGATTTGGCTGCTAAAGGTTGCTAAGAAAAATAATTGTGAATTGATTCAATGAATTCTATGTTTCAACACACTTTGAATATTTGATGAATGATTAAATATTGACGTGACCATTTCTTAAGGCACTGAGATCCCTCCAGAGTAGGTATCAAAGTTCATCAGCTGCAGCGTAGTTAGACTGGAAATCTGACCCCAACTGAGTTGGGAAAAGGCTTAGTGGATGATGATTTTTTTTTCCCTTAAGTTCCACAAAGGAAGGAGGAGTACAAATCTTTACGGAGTATGCAAAACGTCTTAAATATTTTACAATGTAAACCGCAAAAACGGAAGTCAACGAGTTTCAGTTCCCTTACAAGGGGATCTTAGTGTGATCTGGAAGTATGGACTTGTACCGGAGTTTGGGCATTTTCTGTGTATTAGCACTTTTTTCTTGGTTGGGATTCGAGCCTCCTCGCCTCGACCTCTGAGTTCGGTGGTTAGCTTATCCACATGACCTATATTGTCAAGTTCAATTTATGTTTGCCATCGAAGTGGCTAATAGGGAAATACGTGGAGTCAACTTCGGCCTCTAAGATCCTTATGAAAAGTAGTGTAAATGCCGTTCGCAGTTTTCAAGCTATCATTCCCTCAACAAAAGGGCACACCGATTATTCTACCAACGTATTTTATACAACATAAAGGGCTAAAATCTTAACAGGTGTGGTTCGCGAAAAATTTCTCTGAATCGTTTAGTATCGTAATGTAAGCGTATGCATGCATACGTATGCGTTCCGTGCATGTGTCGAATAAGAATAATTCCGCGGCTGGAATTTATATGCGTGTCTATGCGGTAGGTTGATTGGTTGGATCACCAACACTTGGTGATAAACCTCGTTTTTAATGGACGTTATAGTATAATAAAACCAGTGGATGCCATCGAGTGCCTGCGAGTTTCTTAGCATGGAATTCTGACACTCCAAATATCCTCGATTCATGCTCTGTACTTATAGAATTCTGCAAAATTTTTCATTGCGCAGCCTTCCCTTTTAGAAACTGCCTTTGACTAATAATCAAAAAAAATCTAATATCCTTTTGGACCTAGAGTTAAAGATCTCTACTTGTTATCATACAAGTAGATACTGTGGTAATAGTGTCAGCAACGAATTTATTTCTTTTAAAGGTTTCATCCATATTTTGGGGTGAAAGGGGCTTGTAACATTAACTTAGGGACCCAAGCCCAAGCTTTAGCTTTAAAAGATTAACACGCGATATTTTAGCAAATAATTAGATTCAAAAAATTACACTTATATAAAAGATACATAATAATATACCTTAATACTATTGTTCTTATTTCTTGCACTTACCCATGTATAATTCTTACTCACAATTGTTTTTTTTTCTGCCACATCCGTGGACATTGGTACGTTTACCTAATTGTTTAACATTATATTAAGTCACAACGTTGTTAGATGTCTCAATAAAGAAAGATAAAAAAAGCCAGCCTCACCTGCCCATGGTACAACAGCCTGCTGATTAAGTACGACGAACGAGGCTCTGGTGACCGTCAACACGCATTGGACTAGCGTGGCGGAATCGGTCCAAACTGCCCCGAAAGAATCTATGACCGAATATTATGGCGTTTGTTAGGGGAAGCCTATGCGGAACAGTAGCAGTAGTAGCAGTTTGGCTGAAATGATATTCCATAGTTTGATGCATAGAAGAGCCCATTTTTCGTCACCTATCGTATACACTAAAAGTTTTGCACTTCTAGCTAATCGGAACTATTTGAATTTCGAATGTTATATTTTTTAAACGTTGCAACCGTTACTTAGTAACAGAAAAAAACAATTGGCGGAAAATCATTTGTCAATTGTTTTTTATCACACATCAAAGTTCTACGTATGCAACGAAAATGGAATTAAGTCGAAAAGATTTTAGAGCGATGATTTTTTATGATTTTAAAAGTTCTCTCTCTTCGCAAGACTGTGCCGCTCGTCTTCAAAATGCTTTTCGGAGAGAAACACCTTGTTTGAGCACCGTGAGGCTATGGTTTGCTGAATTTGAGAGAGGTCGAGTTTCTTTACATGACGAATTTCGTTAAGCGGCCTTTAACTGCCGTCAACGAAATTAATTAATTGAAGAAAATCCGCGGATTACCTATGAGACAATTCGAGGACTATTGGGGATTGGTATGAGTCAAATCCAGAAAATTTTACACGAAGAATTGAAAGTTCGGAAACTTTGTTGTCGTTGGAACCTTCATGAACTGACAGCGGAGCAGAAGCGGGCTCGCGTGGAATGGTGCTCACAGATGCTACTGAAGTACGACCACGGATATTCTAATGCTGTTTATGACATTGTCACAGGAGACGAAACGTGGATTTATTGTTTTGAACCCGAAAAACAACAGCAATCTTGTGAATAGGTGTTTGAAAATGAGAACAAGCCAACAAAAGTGAGGCAGGCGAGGAACGTTGGTAAAAAAATGATCGCGTTTGTTTTCTCAGTTACGGATCCCATCTGTACAATTCCACTTGAAGATCAAAAGAGTGTTAATGCCGAGTGGTATTCTACCATAAAGCCGCGTTCTCCTACATCAACGCTTCTTCACACACGGCCAACAAAACAAAGTCATTTTTAGCTTCCGAAAAAGTACAACTCGTCACCCATCCTGCGCATAGCCCCGACCTAGCACCTGTGATTTCTGTATTTTCCCCAAAATCAAAGATTTGATGAAAGGTTTCACCAACTCCGAAGAGGCAGTGATAGTGTTCAATCAGCACGTAGAAAACATGCCTTCAGATCTGTGGTCCTCCTGTTTTAAAAAATGGTTCGATCGCATGAAAAAAAATTTATAATGTAAAGGAGAGTATTTTGAAAAGCAATAAACATAATATTTTGGTTTTTATATATATACTTATAGTGTGACCTACTATAATTAATGTCCGGCCTAGAGGAAATCTTATCAGGTCGCTCAAAAGGTCTCTAGATTCAATTAACTGTAGAACTCACCTTGATGCACTAATACCGACTCTTTCAGTGGCGAGATAGGTAGTAGCTTCCCAGTAGTCGATTCCCGGTCGGACAAACTTTGTGAGCCGTAAATGTTTGTATCGGAGTCTGGGTGTTTTCTTTGTAGAACAATTAGAATGTAGAAATATTTAAATAAATATATCTACATCAGTTAGAGTAGAGTACTGATAGTAGAAGCTGTTGTGCTTAATTTGAGACCAGATGGCGCTGTATGTAATGGCCCTAGCACATAACTATCATAAGCCTAGCGGACTGCCAGAATATTATGTTCAACATCGATTACATCAAAATCGAGTGCGCGTATCGATTTCAGAGAATCGAGAACTCGGTTAGACATGAAGTCTTTTGAGCTTCAATACTAGTAAGGTTACTTGCAGTTGCTATACTCGTATTCTTTTATAAAAGAATCTAGTAGTTACTACCATGTTTACTACTACAGAACTAAGACAACGTAAACCATTATAACATGACCTACGTCATATACTGTTTGTTGTGAATAGATTCAATGTCAGCATGTTTATACTACACTATCTACAATCTAATAGCAGGTAATACTTGTGTAGAAAAGTATTTTATTGTAATTTATACAAGTTTGACAAATTATATACTAGAAACTTTCTTCGAGAACCACTCTATCCATCGGTTAAAACCGCACCAAATTCCGTTGCATAGTTTTAAAGATCTACGCATATATACAGAACGGGCAACTTTGTTTAATAATATGTTACTTTGTGTTATGATTATGATGACTAGACTAATAGGTGCTAAGGGTACAAGTCCTCACTTGCACGTGGTGCACCTGCTCACAAACAGACGAAGCTTTGACAAATATTTAAAATGCCTTTTATAACGTGCGGAACCCTCATAATCCCGTCGCTAAATAAGGTCCTAAAAACACAGGCTGGCATATCTCCTAAATAGAATAAACATTCAAATATTTTTATATTTCGCAAAAACGAAGTCTTTCTCTAACAAGAGGACGCAAAAAGACGCTGCACGCTCACCAGAGCATACATACTTTTAAGATTTATTTACTAATACAGTGTTATAATATTTATATGTATTTTTAAATTTAAGGTCCTTATCTATGGGCCGTAGAATAAGTTAATATAACATCTTGTAACTGTTCTCATGTAGCCTGAAATAAACGATAAATAAATAAACAAAATAAAAACATACTGCATTTGAACCATCAAATGTTTTTGCGAAATATTGTATTATTTAGAATCAAAGTAATACTCACGGCTGGTGTCTGATTTGAGAATTTGAAGTTAAGCATCCACCGAGTACGTCAAATGTCAAAATTCAGGAACAAATTTTGACATTTGACGTGCTCAACGGATACTTAACTTCAAACAGTGTTTTAAACAATATCTAGAAAAAAAGGGGGTTCGATTTTTGCTGAGCGCATGGCTGGTGGCTTTTTAGGATACCTCTGGCGCTCCGCAAAAATCGGGCTCCCAGATACTCACATACCGAACAACGTTTCTTGTCCTGCACCTGGTGCTAGTTAGGAATAACTAGTTCTTCTGTGTGGGACCATCAACTAATCAAGCATTACCTTGACATTGGCGAATCATCGATAAATATCGATGGAGCCACGTTTTTAAAAGAAGAAGAATAAAAATTCTATCTTCTGCAAGACAAATAAAGTAATAGTGCAAACAAAAGCAAATAAGTTACAATTACAAATAACATAAATAGCAATCCTTCTGATACTTCATAGAACAATGGTTGGGGCATTTTCTAAGTAATGACATTCAATGTCTTAGCCTAATCAACAATACCATTCGTATTCTCAATAGAACAAAGATACCAGTGACAATGAAGTATTTCTAATGTTGATGATGTATTCCTAACATGCTGCCGAAGCCGAAGTATATAACATCTATCCTGCTTCACAAACGACGGAATCTTACAAACGGATTCCGGAATCCGAGCGGAAAGTTACAAACGCTATTCACAATTCCGAAATTCGAAAATTTTGACAGCTCTACTCGGCAGGGAAGACTTTGATTAACGATTAACGAAGGTGCCTAGGACGGACAGACATGACGAAACAATAAGTAAACTACGAGATCCGAAAAATAGACTCTTCATAACCAATTCATTGTTAAATTTTTGTTTATCAAATACAGTTTCGATACCAAAACGTTATTTTTAATACGAAAATAGGTTTATTTTTTTTGTTGTAATTTCAAGTGATAAATGTCCTTTGTTAAGTTTGTGAGAGGTTAGGTAATCGTTACATCATTGATTGTTTCGATATAAAACATAATCACAATGCGTATTGATACATCGATCTGTCGGTTTGTAAATATTTGTTATATATAGTAAACGACGTTCTATTGTAATTAAACTACAGATACTATTAGATGTTTGCGAAATTATGCCCTAAATTTGTACTAGTATTTTGGTAAATGTTACTAAATAATAGTCCGAAACGCCTAGGACTTTAATTGGGTGTGTCACAACCGGCTGGCACCTAAGATTTTGTTGCCTGTCATCAGCATTTCATCGCAAGGCGACGGGTTACAATTTTTTTTTTAAATTATAACATAGCTGCTACTTTTTATTAAATTCATTCGGCTGTTTTGAACATAACCCATTATATGTGTGCCCGGTGACGGCAATAGACTTGCCCCCTATTACGTGGGACTAAAATTACTGGCGAATTGTGGGTGTGTAATGCGCCTTTGCCTACCCCTACTGTGTGTTACTAAATATTACAAAGCTGAAAATATTTTTTTGGTTGGTAGAACGCGCTAATCTTAGGAATTCGAAGCATCTCTTTGTGTTGAATTATCGAGGAAGACTATTAATAAAAACCATGGCTAATCTATAGTTTTTTTTTTCATTTTATGAATTGATGGGACAAAATTTTTTTAAGACAACCTGCTATGTTACCCAGCTATTCGATAGCTATTGACGTTGTCAAATTCTTTGTAAGTAGATGTATCAGACTGAAAAAGTCAGAAAACCTCTACATGAGGCTTACTGCCATTTTCCTGCTTCCAGCACTTGCTCCTGAATCTCGAACGCTAGTCGAAACAAAATCATGGAAATACTAATTGAGTTTATTTCCAGACTATTTGTTGAGACTAGAAACTTGTAGGTTAGAGAGACACGTACTTTAACTTAAAATACCTTAGTAATGCCGATACTGAAAATAATTTAACTGATACTATAAGTGTTACTTTTTAAAAGTAGCCTTGTCTACTAAATGTGCTTTTATTCATGGTTTTTTAGTTTATAATAATAATAAAGCCTCTGTCTTTATTCCATATTTCCATGATACATTTTCATTTGTTAGTACAAAAAAAATAAGTTATAGCGTAAGGTTTGGTTAGTCTTTATATTTTTTTAGTTTATGAAATATGGATCCCTTTTTGGGTATGGGCCTCGTCCTGCCTTTTCTATGACTCCCTGTAATTGCCCACTTCAATCCACTTACTTCCCGCTGTTTGAACAATGTCTTCAGCCCACGTTTTATATGTCTACCAATCTTTCTTTTACCATCTGGTCCTTTCCACCGCGTAGATTCTATTGTCCACCTTTTGTCTGTATAACGTTAAATTTTTGTTTTACAACGTACTTAATTAGTCATAAGTGTTTATCCATTTTTTATTAGTATTATAGATGTTTAGTTTACAACATACCATAATAGTCATAAATTGTCGAACGATAGCGACAAATGGTAGGGGATATAATGAATTTCATAGCGAATAATAAAAACTTTTCATTGGACCTGACTCGGTGGTTTGACTTAAGTTTAGTTCCTTTTTACGGCACTAGGGGCACTAAAATGTGCATGCAGGTGTAGCAATATTGTGGACATAACTTGTGAAGAGTTAACAACCTATTGGTGAAACTTCTCTACTGTGCGTCGCCATTTCTCAAGTTACTGTACGTGGGTACGTGTGAGTGGTATTGAATGCGAAATTTAGGCCAATAAATGTAAATAATTAAATAATTTGTTGTAAAAACGTGACACGTGTTTGCCACGTATTTCCTGCCACACATACGTCATTCATAAGTGTCCAACCAAACCACACTGTGTTGTGACAGTTATTGTGACACGACCTTGTCACTTACGTCAATTTTACGTCTGTGGCCGTCGTGACCACAGATAAGTTATATTTTTCTTTGTGTAACGTTGAGTGTTAAGTTGTGATGCAAAAATAAAAAATATTCTGTCTTTCTTACTATTTCCACCTTTATTATACACTAGCGGACGTCCGCTGGACAAATTATACACTAAATCCTTCCTAGAGAAGCACTCTATCCATTGGCAAAAACCGCATCAATATCCGTTGCGTAGTTTTAAAGATCTTATATATACATAGGTAATGGAAGCTGTTTTGTATACTAGGAGTATATGATGATTACATAAATACATGCCTGTTTCCTCGACAGAGGTTGGATAAACTCCCACTTTTCGCCAGTACATGTCTAGTAACATGTAGTGAACCAATTGCCGCTTATCGGGAACTTTTATGTTTGTCAGAGTCTCGTATGTTGATCAATTGTGAGGTTGACTGAGTCCCTAAAGATCTTGGTGGGACCCCTCTATACATACACATATCATCACACCTATATCCCCAAAGAAGTAGGCAGAGGCAAGCTTATATTACCGTTACTGGGCACTATAGTCAGAGACGCTCAGGACTTTGATTGGCTGTGCCATAGCGGCTGACACGTAAGATTTTGTTGCCTTTCATCAACATTTGAGTTTAGTGTCTAACAAAATAGCATTATATTCAGCAATAACCCAATGAACAAGATAGGTGATGTATCGAACCAAATTTATAAAATTAAGTATATTAAATGTAAAACACATGAACAACGAACTAAAATATGAAACGGAGATCAATGTGCATCACGTAGTCCCGTAGATGTTCTAATTAGTGGTATGTTAACATCTGTAAGTAGTATGTTGGAATTTGGATTTGAATTATAGACTGGTTTAAATTTTTATAGTGCCCACTAGACATACAGACACATATCACGCCTATATCCTCGAAGGGGTAGGTACAGGCGCATTAACACCCACAATTTGCCAGTATTTTTAGTCCCACGTAATAGGGGGCTAGCCTATTGCCGTTACCGGGCACACTATATAATAGGTTATGTCCAAAATGGCCGAACTAATTTAATAAAAATAGGCAGCTATATGTATTACAATTTTGAAAAATAAATTTGAAACCTGTTGCCTTGCGATGAAATGTTGACGAAAGGCAACAAAATCTCACGTGCCAGCCGCTATGGCACAGACAATTAAAGTCCTGAGGGTCGCAGACTCACCATTGTATATGGTGCCCGGTAAATGTAACAGGTAAGCCTATTCAACTTGCAGACTGGGAAGAATTTCTTTCATCTGTACCCATCTACGGGTTCTGTCAGATCATGTTTGAAGCCGTATTTATCAACTGATTTGCATGAAACTTTACACACACGCTCCTTGCTTACAATGAATAACATTTGAATTATATTTTTTGGATTGGATGACAAATGAAAGAGTAATAAAGAAAATTGAAGAATAAATTTTCTAAACAAAGCCGCTCCCGAAGTCTACGGTTCACAGAACCACTAGTTATATGTATGGAATTATAGGAATGGTCAAACAACAACAAGGGTGGTACTACACAATATTTCATTGAAGCACTTAAATTACATACAGAAATATTAAAAGAAGGCAATAAAATACATGCTTTTCAAGGATTTAGCACTTGATGCATCTACTTATTGTGTTGTTAAAATGACCGTAAAGTTGTAATAGTATTTATATTTTTATGACTGACAATATTAAGGGTAAACTATAAAAGCTTGTCATTCAATAGTTCCTATATAAAATGTATTTTATTATTATTACATGAATATTATAAAAAGAAAAATCAGCGCCGCGTCTGTTCACGATGAAATCGAAATGTACTGAACGGGTTTTTTTTTACAATGTTGATTACTGTGAATCGTGAAATGTGCGTTTAACAGGGTTTCTTAGTCACCCATAATAGCCCCTATAACTCCTGAACTAACAGAGTTATTTAAACCATTATAGTTCATGCGCGGACCACCATCATTGAGAAAATGACGTCACATTTTCACGGTATTGAGATAAATTCTGGATTTGGAAATTATCTAGTTTAAAAAAAAAGCAAAAGCTCGTGTTTCGTGTTGTTCGTGTTCGTGGTGTGTTGTATTACGACGACCGTGTAGCTCTATGTATTCAGTACACGTAGATACATTGTGAAGTTCAAACACAAAATTGACATTTTTAATAGTGAATTTTATACGTTAGTTAATTGGTCTACCAGTGTTATCACCATAACACCAGGGTTTTTGCTACGTTGAACTGGTGTGCTTAAAGCTGTAAACCTCATATTTGATATCTCAATGAAAACGAATTTTGACAACGCTAAAAAATAGTCATGAAATAGTCATAAATATTCGTACATGTAAAAAAAATAGTCGTATTATAGATTCGGCGTTATAGCTATAAGTTATTGAGGATTATGGCTTGAACGTCAAGCTGTAATCCTCATCTCTGGTTCAAGAAAACGGTAAAGCCTATCGAATTGTCGTAACGACATGCCAAATCTCAGAAATAGTCCTTAAAAGGTTTCAGAGATATAAAGGTAACCTGATGAGGATTATGGCTTGAACATTTGAAAACTTCAACTTTCTCCGGAACGCCTGCGATTTTCGGTTTAAAGTTTATGCCAAAAAATAGTCTTGAAATAGTATGAACTACAATAAATTTGAGCTGGTTTAATTTGAAAAAAAAAAAAAAAAAAGTTTTCGTTTGCCCTACATTTGTATGGAGTACAGTCGTGTACAAAATTGGTAACTTCATATGGCATTATTGTCTGCGTATAATCTGTATAGAATATGACAGTACTAGTCCACAAGGGTTTCTTACACTGTCCACAAGGGACTCTGACATTACAGCTTGAAGCAGACGTTGAACTGTGCACTAAACAAAATCTTGGTCAAAGCTTCACTTGTTTAGTAAACAATTTCTTTCTAGTAATGCATTATATCGAGGACAAGCCAGTTCATATTCCGACTCACACTTGACCGAATTTCGAATGGCCATGCCCAGAAGAATTTTTTAAGGTCTGGATCCGCGCCTGTTATAGTTTTGCTTTAAAGTTCATTACATGGACTGCCATCCTGAATTTTCCATTTGGTAATTGTCAGAATCACCATCTTTCAATAAATATATAAATCATTACTTATGTTTGGACAACTTCATCTCCGAAACAAACATTTGTGAATCACACAAATATTTGATTCGAAACGGAATCGAATCCGAGACTTCGGCGTCGAAAGCCGATGCACTACCGATCACCCAACTGAAGCAATCGAATCATCAAACGGGTCACGCAGAATCACGTAGAATTAGTAACATCCTCCTTTTGAAGTTTCTAAAAAATATGTAAATTTATTTTAAAAAAATTGTCTCTTACTACATTAATACTTACACTTCCCAGACAAGTACAATTCCGGCAAGTAATCCAACAGACACAAATCATATCTTTATCCGATCGAAGGGGAAGACACAGGTGCTTATTACACCCACATTTCGCCAATTCTTTGACCCCCACGTAATAGGTTGCGAACCTATTGCCGTTTCTGGGGGTAATGTTTGCAGGTGAGGATGCTGTCATAAGGCCACCCAATAACCCTAAAAAATTCGTTTCTTAGATTTTCGCAGACGAAAAGGAGACACGAAAAAACCCTTCAGCGTTTTGTGAACACGTGGCGTGGCGTTCTACTTTTACATATTATGTACTGTCACGTTCTTACAGCTATTATGACATTTATATGACAGAAATATGTTAAATTCTGTTTATACATATTCTATTAGGAGGCGGACTATCTGCTCATTGTAAACTTGCTTGGAAAATGAGAACATCTCTAACATTTTCAGACGCCGAAGCCTTTATTTTACTGAATTAAGGTTGAAAGTTGAATGTAGCGGGCAATTTGTATTGGTACTGTGGAGAAGGGTGGAGCAGCTTGACAGTTATTAATGACTTCTAGCTGCAAGCCCATGTAGCTACGTTATTGGACTATAGGCTTGTGGCTACCTTTATTTAAGCACCGAGTACACTATTTAAAACACGATTGTAAACCGTACGAACAACGGTGAGGTTCTGTTGATCACCGTTTAAATGTGTAGCCTTCATCTTTTTTTAAGGTTCCGTATTAAAAATTTCGGAACACTTATAGTTTTGTCATGTCCATCCTCGGCTTTCCTCCAAAATGGTTAGTGCTAGAAACTTGAACTTTTGCATGGATATGTATATATAATACGCCGACAAAGTGCTAAAACAAAATTTAGAAAAATATATTTTTTAGGGTACCTCCCCCACACGTTAAATGGGAATGGTATTTTTTTCTCACGTCTACTCCATCGTATACGCAGAAGCTCATCAAAATAGACTGATTCACCATGTGAATGTCGACGCCATACAGCTCCTCGATACCACGGACATAGTGAGAAGACTGAGAAGGACTAAACCTTACGAGATACTTTAAGACAGCAAGAATATAGTGTCATTATTCATTCATATGGAGACAATAAGAAAAGTGCCAAGGGACACATTCTTACTTTTTAATTATTTAGCAATTTAAGTTAGTTACAAATTACTTATTAGTATTAAAGCTATGAAGTAACATATTATGACCTACTATGTTACGACATAAACATGAGAAAAAAAACGTCTACTCCATCGTGTAGGGTATCATTAGATAGATCTTTTATTTTCATTGAGAGGTTGCTAAAGTCATTTTTTGATTAAAGTATCCATTTGCGAGATATTTATCTTTGAAGAGCATATTTTTGAGAAAACAGGGCGTCACCCTCCTCTAAAAAATAAACGGCTGGCGTGAAGAACCTGAAAATATTCTTGATTGTAGTCCATGTAATTAACTTTAAAGGAAAACTAAAATGGATGGTATGTTAGTTCAGGAGTTATAGAGGCTTTTATGGGTAACTACGGTACCCTATCTTATGCGCGGCCCTATATTATGCTAATACACGCACTTGACCGGTTTTTTGTTTTACCACCGTGTATTCTGTGCTTTATACTGGAGTTGTTTATTCTGTCGTTACTGCTGCCCACACCAACCTATTACTGGGATATCTTTCCCATAATTATTATCATCTACGTGTGAACCTAACTTCCACCCAAATCTGCATAGTAAATATTAGTGTGTGACAATATAGCAATGATATTACATACCCTACCTTTACCCCCGAAGAGACCACACAGGTGGCTAAAGTCCGCCGGGCGCCACTGGAATTAACTTCTGATGTCACCAGAGACGCTATGGACATGGGAGCGGCCGCGGTCTCGCAGAATTAAAAAAAAAGTCTACCTATTTAAAAATAAAATATCGTAGCAATAGAGTAACAACTCAAATAAAATAATATAATTTCGCATTTATTGTCGTTTCGGTTAATTTGCAAGAGCCTTGTGCGTCGGCAGGTGTACCACGTGCAGGAATAAGATGACTATAATAAATAAATAAATAATAAATATGTTAGGATAATCCACACAACGCCATCTAGTCTCAAACTAAGAAAAGCTTGTGATATGAGTACTAGATAAACTGATATAAATACTTATATACATTTTTTTTTGTAAATACATACATATTATATATAGCAAACATACAGACTTCGGTACAAACGTATGTGTCATCACACAAAGTTTGTCCCGACCGGGAATCGAACCCGAGACTCCGGCGTCGAAAGCGGATACACTACCGACCACGCCACCGAAGCAGTCAATGACTTGGGTCTCAGAGATGTTGATAGGGTCCATTAGCACCCTTGATTAACCAAAATGCTCCCGAAATCTGTCGCCCTACCATTGCAAGCTGAACAACGTTGGCACCAAGGTCCAAGTTTTCTTTTTCAATCGTTTTGAAATAGAATCGAAATTGTTGTGGAATAGAAATAGGTGGTGAACTTTTAAAGTGTCCGTCTACTAATACGATCGCAGTAAAATACATTTCCAATGGCTTGCCAGTAGTCTGTTATTGAGTTGAGTATTCGTGAGTTTTATTAGTGCGTAGACTACTAATAATTAAAATTTTATAAAATTACTTGAATTTTACTTTATTACTGGAATAGCTAGAATCTATGTAACTTGGAATTGATGTCGATGTTTTAATATTTAGCTTTAACTATGTGTAGGTACTATGTGTAAAGGATGTGTGACCACTTCTTAAGACATTGAGACCACTCCGTGGCTCGGAGAGCACGGAAACCGTCGGTCCTGCTTGTCATACCAACATATATGGCAGCCGCTAGCGGTAGTTGGAGTCCTAAATCAAAAATCCGACTGGTCTTACTACAAAACTTCAATATCGTCCATGTGTTGTGGAGGTCAGATGTCAGTCGCTTTACGCAAAATACTGAAGTTCAGCCGAATCGCAGTTAGACTGGAAAGTCGACCCCAACTGTGTTGGGAAAAGGCTCAGTGGATATGGATCTGCAGGTAGTCTAGAATGTATTTGTAATGACATTAACATCAAATGTACCTACTTAGGTACTTACGGTTTTATATTTGTTTATTTTAAATACGTTTTTATTTCACACGAAGTTAGATAAATAGACACGAAATCTCATATAACATCTCCAAGGAATCTCATTGCGGACTTTATTACCGTATAAACGGGAATCGTGACGGAAAATTAATATTCATTGCATAGTTTTTAATAAGCGTCAGCCATTTTACACGTTAAGTCACGCCTCACGATTTTAACTGCTGATTTAATTATTTTTTTTGAGACACCCGTTTATTACCTATTAAAATTATGTAGGTAAGGTAGATAGGGCGATTCTGCCGAGTGTGTATTTGCGGCTGTCCCAACGGCCGTTGTCTTAGGCTGCTTAGGCCGCGTACTTAAAAAAAACCGGTAGGTTCATAAGTTCTTAAATACTGCGTGCTCTGAGTACAAATAATGCAAAATAATTGCCACCATTTTTGGTTTGGAAAGGATACAAGTTGGATAACTATGCATTGTTATCGAAAGCGCAGTCGAAACCAAACATGATTATAATATTAACTTTTGTCTGACATCGACAAGGTGGATTAATGTCAGCAAGTCAGTGGCCACGACTATGGGCACACCCAGTATAGGCACAGAATAGGGAATAGTACTTACATACAGAACTTGCACTCCGACGTTAATTAAAGCACATTCTTTTGTTTACATAGAACATAATTTTGCCAATAATTATGACGTTAATGCCTCAATATCAACTCTATAGTCAATGCCGTGTCACAAACAAGAGACAACCCTTACTGACTTACGACTTCAAGTTGTAGCTGCCGTCACGTATTTTTTGCGATTGTTAGGCGAGTGACATAGGTAGGTAGTGTAATAAATTGTTGATTATTTAATATTGTTTAACGAAGTCAGGTAAACTTAGTTGATATATTTACCCAATAATTATACTCGACGTGATGTGATTCGATGAATGTATTGGATCTGTATGTAAGTAAGTCAGTTGATTCAAAATCTTATTCACCTATATGTTAGTCTATGAAGTTCGAATAGATTCATTTCGTTCACTCTAGAACGAAATGAATCTATGTGAATGTGTTGTAGTGGGTGGGAGGTTTTAAAAATGGCATTCTGTTCTGTTCGTACATCTCGACAGAGACAGACGTGGAATATAAATGAGTGTAAATTCATATTATTATACCTACTTATTAAAGTGATGCTAATATACTTTTAGGAAATGAGCAGTTTTAATTCACCTCTGGATTGGATCTGTGCCTCTGTGGTCTGGATTGTGAGAGTTCTTCACAGTAGGTATACTACTATCAGCCAAATTTATTAATGACCCAACTGTCAGAGAATTCGTTTAAAACTTGACGGCGTTGTGTGAGAATGTCTAAAAATATAAAAAAACGCGTACGATTATATCCTATCCTACTTCCTACTAATATTATAAACGCGAAAGTTTGTGAGTATGTATGTATGTGTGTATGTATGGATGGATGGAGGTTTGTTACTCTTTCACGTAAAAACTACTGAATGGATTTTAATGAAACTTTACAATAATATAGCTTATACATCAGGATAACACATAGGCTACAATTTATAAAGATATTGTGTGAATTGTTCAAAATATGACGCGGCGCGACGGGAACGGGAAAAAATCCAAATTACCACGCGGACGAAGTCGCGGGCGACCACTAGTCGTGAATAAAATACACGTCAAAAATTGACACATCAACCGACTTCAAACTACCGAAATGGGAACAAATAGTTGTCAGAATGGGACCAAATTGAATAGTGGTCCCATTTACTTAGGAAGTAGTAGCTTTAAAAAAAATCAAAATCGGTTCACCCAGACCGAAGATATGAGGTAACAAACATTAGAATTTTTGGGTGCAAAGGGGCTCTACCAACATCTATAGGGCCCCAGCGACCTCACCTGCTAGTGGCGCACCTGCTGATAAACGGACGAGGCTCGTTAATTTACGGTACCTATGGAGTGGCTTCGGCCCCTACGTGGGTACCAGGTGGTACAACAGTGTTGGTCCGGGGGGGTACCACCGTGCAGCTGTGCTAAAGCCCCCCAAGTAACCCAGCCCAGGCTGGGTTGCGTTAGGGGTTCAGCAGCTGCACCGCCGGGCCCGGGGCGATGTATGGTGCAGCAGGCATGGGACCAGTGGGGGCGAAACGGAGTCTAGTGTGGGTCGATTCGCCGGCCAGGGAGACCCTTAGCAACGGCGTTGCCGCGGCCGCCCGCAACACAGTCATGGGGCCCGCCTGGGGCCAACCACCCCAGGAGGCTGCCCCACATGTTGCGCATAATCCTGATGTGGGATCGCCGCTCCGGGTGGTAACCGGTGTGGGGTAGCGGCGGCCTTGCATCAGGGGGGTTTGGGAGCCCTTCCGTCCGGCGAGTCGGCTCCGACCTAACCACACGGTTCTAGACAAAGCTAGCCCCTGCGCTTTGTCACTTACTGCTGCACCAAATGTCGCCCTGTCTTCACGCTTCTTCTTCAAAATCTACAATGGCAGTGCAACAAAAAAGAAATAAACGTTACACAGCGGCCCTAGGAAACCCCACAACTTCACATTTCGAGGTGGAGTTCACTAACGTCCGTGGACTCCATGCGAACCTCGATACCGTCCACCACCACCTTGAGACGGCACGGCCCGCTGTGATGTTCCTCAGGGAGACACAAATACGCCGCCCTGACGACACGTCTTACCTGTGTTACCCCGGCTATGTCATCGAGGAACAATTTCGAGACAAAGCCGGGGTGTGCGTGTTCGTTAGGGCGGATGTTTGCTGCCGCCGGTTGCGCTGCCTAGAGAACCCCTCCAATTCCGTCCTTTGGCTGCACGTGGACCATGGCTCTATGAGCCAGATCTACGTGTGCGTCTACCGATCCCACACAGGGGATTCTGAGACAACAAAGCTCTTCCAGTACCTCAGCGAGACGGCTGATGAAGCGCAGGTGCGGTTCCCGAACGCTGACCTAGTATTTCTGGAGGACTTCAATGGCCATCACATTGAATGGCTGGGGTCCCTCAAGACTGATCATGCGGGTAGAGCCGCCCATGCGTTCGCTCTCTCCCACGGTCTGACCCAGATGGTATGCGGGATCACCCGGATACCAGACAGGTCAGATCACGCGCCCGCTCTGCTGGATCTACTGCTGACGAGTCGCCCAGCCCAGTACAGTGTTTCGGTAGGAGCCCCACTGGGTAGTTCCGACCACTGTGTTGTTCACGCTGGCATGAAGGTGTCACCTCCTGCACGTCCTGTACAAACGTCACGACGACTATGGCACTACTCGTCAGCGGATTGGGACGGTCTACGCGATTATTATGCGAGATCAGTTTAGGGATGGATTATTACATCCCTTTCACTGATGTCGCCAGTATCCGCAGAGCCCGTCCCTGGTTCGGGCGAGATTGTGCCAAAGCTGTTCGACAAAAACAGTCGGCATATCGCGCCTGGATCAGGGCCCGGGCTGTGCGCGACCCAAACGTGGGCCACCTCAAAGCAGCGTACAACCAGGCCACTAATTCGAGTAAGAGGGCCTTTAAGAGAGCGGATGCCCAGCGCGTCGCGCGGCTTGGTAAGGAGCTCACTTCCCATCCCACAGGCAGCCGTGGATTCTGGCAACTGGCCAAAGCCGTGCAATCTAACTTTTGTCAGCCCTCGCTGCCACCGCTGCGTTACCCAGATGGAACACTGGCTCACAAAGCCCAAGAGAAAGCGGATATGCTCGCAGACCTCTTTGCGGCTAATTCCCGGGTCGACGACCGTGGCCTGCAGCCCCCCGCCATCGCCAACTGTAGCCACACAATGCCTGATATTGTTATCAGGCAATGTGATGTACGGGCAGTGCTGCGGTCACTCGACACGCGGAAAGCCGGTGGCCCTGACGGCATTCCGGCGGTGGTGCTACGAAAATGTGCAGCTGAGTTGTCTCCAGTATTAACGCGTCTGTACCGCCTGTCATACTCTTCAGGGCTCGTGCCGGAGGTCTGGAAGGAGGCGAACGTACAACCGATCCTCAAGAAATGGGATCGGTCCGATCCAGGCAACTATCGACCCATAGCTGTCACCTCAGTCATTTGCAAGGTGCTTGAGCTCCTTATAAATATGCAGCTCATGCAATTCCTAGAGGATCACTCGCTAATCAATGATCGACAATACGGCTTCAGGCCAAAGCGATCAACGGGTGATCTTCTGGCATTCGTAACGCATGTCTGGGGTGGGGCTATGGAAAAGCACGGCGAGTCCTTGGCTATTAGCCTGGACATCGCCATAGCCTTCGATAGGGTCTGGCATGCTTCGCTCCTTTCCAAGCTTCCGGCATATGGTCTACCTCCTCAACTGTGCAGCTGGATTGCCAGCTTTTTAAACGAGCGCCGAGTGCGGGTCCTCTGCGATGGCCAGGCTTCTCGCTTCTTGCAAGTGAATGCCGGGGTACCGCAGGGAACCGTACTATCACCAACTCTCTTTCTTCTGCATATCAATGATATGCTATCCCTCGGGAACATTCATTGCTATGCAGATGACAGCACACTGCACGGGAGTTACTCGGTTCGTCCGACGGCGGGGCGATCTGAGATTGAGGAGGAGAGACGACGACTCGTGGCTGATCTCGACCGTAACCTCGACAGTATCTCTCAATGGGATACCGAGAACCTGGTCGAGTTCAATGCCCGCAAAACACAGGCGTGTGCATTTAGTGCGAAGAAATCCCCTTTCCTCCCCCTACCCTCTCTTCAGAATGCATTATTACCAATGAAGGACAACCTTGATATCCTTGGCATAGACGTTCGTCGAGAGCTCAATAATAAAAACTACATCGAAAGATGTATAGGGCTAGCTTCGCGGAAACTAGGAATACTGAATAAGGTAAAGAGATTCTTTACACCGGACCAGAGGTGTCTGCTGTACAAGACGCAGATTAGACCCTGCGTCGAATACTGCTCTCACCTCTGGGACGGCTCCGCGAAGTATCTGCTGGACGCTCTCGACGCTATGCAGCGACGGGCTATCCGTATTATAGATTGTCCGGAGGTAACGGGAAGCCTTGAGCCGCTAGTTTAGCGCCGAACAATAGCTTCCTTGGCCGCATTCTACAGTATATTACCACGGCGAGTGTTCTGAAGAGCTATTCAATCTGATCCCACCCTCTTCCTTCCGATCCCGAACGACTCGTGCCGGGCAGAGATGCCACCCCCACACAGTGGATAGCATGTTCGCGAGAACCGAACGTTTTAAACGTTCGTTTCTCTGCCGAACGATAGTGGCCTGGAACGCCCTGCCTGTGCACGTGTTTCCTCCCACATATAATCCTGGGTTCTTTAAGCGGAGCGTGAAGAGGCACATCAGTAGGTCGTCAAGTTGAGGGCCACTCTCAATAGTAATGTGTGCTGTGAGAGTGGCCCACAATCGCTAGACGTCGTCACGACTTACCACCAGGCGGGCGGCGTCTATTTGGCGAACCAAATATAAAAAAAAAAAAATAGAAAAAAACATACAGTCGAATTGACCTCCTCCTTTTTTTGGAAGTCGGTTGAAAATGCACTTACGTCGTTTTTAATACTAACAACATTGCGACAATGCGGGTTAGAGATATACAATTTTGACCTTAACGATTGTACTTCACTCTACATTCATTAATAATTGCGGCTTGTTCGGGAAAAGCCACAGGTTCGAGTCCTGCCGACGACATTCCTTTTTGCGATGTAGGTAAACTAGGTCGCAACCCTGCTTCGCGGCAGCATATTAGAGCGCAGCAAGCATCACATATCTTAGTGTAATTTTTTTTTTTTTTTTTAATTTTTCAGGGCTACAATTTAAAATTCGGTCTCCGTTAGAATGATGTCAGTTAAATCTAGTTTAATTTGATGTATAAATTGTTGAAATCGGTAAAGTATTGACAGAGATCTCGCATAAGAAAGGATTGAACTTTCGTGCACCATGAGAGCTTCGCTCGGTACGCTCTAATAAATATTTAAGGAATAGTAGCTAAGCAAACTCCTAAATTTATCTGAAGAAAGACATAATCTACTTATTAAGTATTTATACATATTGAAACTTCCTATTCGAAGCCATCTATTCTAAACCCGCACTGCCCTCACCCTTTGTTTCCACAATGGTCACATAGTGTGGCTATCGTTATCGACACAATCCACTTCCTGCCGAGTTCTGCCGCAAGTCACGTAGCCGGGACAATAAGGGACAACGTATAACGTTCAACAGTTTACAATGGTTCCTTGTGTACCAATATCGCACCGGACGCGACGTCACATTATTTCTATCGGTTCTCCGCTTATATTTGTGACTTTAATTAGTTATTATGTTGATTTATTTTCGTTAATTTTAGATTTGATTAGTTGTTTTCCAGAGAATGTAGTTACTCTATATTAGCTTCAGCCTCATTCATAAAATCTCAGTGAAACAATCAAATTCAAAAGATTCACTGAAATTATTTTAAACTGCTAAACCGATTTCGATTAATTTAACTACTAAAAGACGCCCAGGACTTTAATTGGCTGTACCATAGCGGCTGGCACGTAAGATCTTGTTGCCTTTCAATTTTTTTTCAATATTACTATACATATACTTAGATGCTAATTTTTATTAAATTAATTCGGCCATTTTGGACATAACCCATTATAAATGTGATGCCCGGTGACGGCAATAGCATTGCCCCATATTACGTGGGACTAAAAATACTGGCTTATTGTGGGTGTGTAATGCATCTCTGCCTACCCCTTCGGGGATATAGGCGTGATATGTGTGTGTGTTAAAATAAACGTGAACGTAAATATGGTATTCAAGCGAAATTGAAAATTAGTTTCAGAAATGATGGTGGTTCAAGCTAACAAACATAACGAATACAATCAAATTATAAAAGTAGCCGCACCATCGACTTAAGTGCGGTGCCCTAAAACGAAATTGCATAACTTTATTTTCAATAATTTATTACGAAGCGAGCGAGCGAGATCGCGGTATATCTCTAATTCATTCTGTCTTGGTTCTTTCGTTAATGACAAAAATGATTTAGTATTTACTTACCTACACCTTCGTTAATTTTTTAAGAGTTGTAAAACTAAAACCTTAATTTAAATGTACGTTGAACTCTTGTAACAGCTTGTGTTATTTATTGTATTTAAATAAAATAGAGGTTTATAATTTGAGGGGCTCGTGGTCTAGTGGTAACCGACAATGTTAACACATTGCAAAGGTTAAGCAACATCGACTCAGGCCGGTCTTAGGATGGGTGACCATTTCTTAAGACACTGAGACCCCTCCGTGCCTCGGAGAGCACGTTAAGCCGTCGGTCCCGGTTGTCATACTAACATCTATGGCAGTCGTTAGGGGTAGTTGGAGCCCTAAATCAAAAATCCGACCGGTCTAACTACAGAACTTCGATATCGCCCATGGGTTGTGAAGGTCAGATGGCAGTCGCTTCACGGAAAATACCGAAGTTCAGCCGAATCGCAGTTAGACTGGAAATCCGACCCCAACTGAGTTGGGAAAAGGCTCGGTGAATGATGAGAGGTTTATAATTTTAATATCTTTTTATTGGTCTATAAGATTTTATACTTTTGAAAGTTAGTGAAAAATATTTTATTATAGGCTTAACCGCTAAGGTATGAATTATACAATTTGAAAATTTTAAAATGGATGAGATAAAGAATGGCATTGATGAGAATGGAGTTTAAAAATCAACAAACCTAATTGCCAAAAATAGAATAAAAAATAAATCAGTAATGACATGACATATCATGTCACTCAAAGGTATGTAAACAAACAAGATATAAAAAGAATGAAATAATTACAAATAGTAAGTAATTATGCACACGACAAGTCTCGGGTACTATTCCCGGTCGGGACAAACTTTGTGTGATGACACATACGTTTATACCGAAGTCTGGATGTTTCCTATGCTTAATATGTATGTATTTACAAAAAAAATGTAAATAAGTATTTATATCAGATTATCTAGTACTCATTTCATAAGCTCTGCTTAGTTTGAGACTAGATGGCGTTGTGTAAATTGTCCTAATATATTTATTTATTTATCTAACTTTTTGGGACGGCGAAGTGCGTAAATGCCACCACGTACAAAAAATGTCTACATATATCTATTTCTAACCATAAGATAGCGTCCTCAATTGTGAAACAATATAACTCATAAAAACTCATTTTATAGACAAAATGGAGTCGAGTACTACAATAGCAAGTAGTTATACAGCCAACGCTGTCATAAATATTTATTAACCAATTACATATCAGTGATAATCATCTGTCGCTTTCTGATTGGTCGATGACAAGTCTAGTGTCGTGAAACTGAGCCGTAACTTTACTTTGTAAGAACAATTATGTTTTGAATTATGCTTGCCATGAAAATCAAATAAAATATAGAAATGGGTAATGGTTGACACAAGGTCTTATGTTTAAAGATAAAATTATTATGCAGATCGTGCGGATAAAATAACTGTATTTAAGATATGCCGTTTTCTCTGTAGGCGTTTAATGGCAGGCTAGTGTCTAATACTAAATATTCATTCATACATTTCAAAAAGGGATAAGCAGAGTCATACCTAAATATGGTTTAAATTAAAATTATAAATAAAAAAAAAAACCTATGTCATCGGCCTTTCTCTAATACTAGGGGAAGTTTCCCTTGT
This sequence comes from Nudaria mundana, assembly GCA_963556515.1. Taxonomy (NCBI): domain Eukaryota; kingdom Metazoa; phylum Arthropoda; class Insecta; order Lepidoptera; family Erebidae; genus Nudaria; species Nudaria mundana. Next base: position 6,033,864 of record OY748303.1, on the reverse strand, counting down.
TAGGGAAAGGGTATAGATTCGGGTCCTGCCGATGACATCCGTTTTTAGGGTACCCAAAGGTTAAAACGGAAGCCCTAAGGCTCCGTTGTCCGTCTGTCTGTCATCAGGCTGTATCTCATTAATCGTAATACTTCCTATAATAAAAATACACTTCCTCTTGGTTTATTACCACCTTAGATAATATTACTATGTAAGTACTTTCTTTCGGCTTTCGACTTTCGACTCCGGAGTCTCAGGTTCGATTCTCGGATCGAATAAAAGATTTGTGTGATCCAAAAATGTTTGTTTCGGAGTTTGGGTGTTTTCTATGTATATTTATGTATTTAGAAATACATAAGTATGTTTATCAATTGACTAAATCCCAAAGCACAAGCGTATAGCTTAGTTTGGGCTAGATGACGTTGTGTGAGAATGTCCAAAAATATTTATTTATTTAGTATTAATCAATTTATAAAATCTTACGTGTGGTTAGAAAAAGAGAGTCTTCAGTCTTCGGTCGATCTCCACCCACTCTTAAGTTTGTCACTCACCGACGTGGGATAAAACCCGACCCCAAAGATGCGGGGTAGCATCCCACCCAACCGCGGAACAGAGGCCACGTGTTACAACCAGAAATAAAAAAAAGTTATGTTGTATAATGTTTAATAAATGAATAGTAATCAAATATGAACACAGCTTTCACGACAATAATTTCCCAATTTACAGAATTATTTCAAATGTCAGTGTTCAGAAAATATTTAATTTTATATCAATTAATTATAACTATATTAAAACTAATCAAAATTAATACTGCCCTTACCATTCTCTTTGTAATCTTCTTATTGTTTTATTTTTCTATGTGTGTTGTACTTACATGAATAAATAAAAAAAAAATTATATTAACTCGCAATCGACTAGCAATCATCAATTGTATTTGATACAACGTGAATGAAATCTACAACATGCCGAGCTTGCGTAGGCGTTAGAGAAAAAAAAGCGGTTCTATATTCAAAGTTGGTTGTTTAGCCAATCACGTGCTACGGAGGCGGGGCGGTGGGCCGCGATTGGTCGAAGGCGCGACGGGCGCTCCTAGCGTGATGGAATGCGTTTTAAAAGTCAGTTGATGCCTTGATGGTCTCCTAACACAGGTGTATAATATTAGACGTAGGAGACTATGTTTAAGTTTAGATTTTATTTTTGAGAATTTTTAGGTCTCTGAAAGAAACGATGCTTTGAAACCACATGCACTGTCTTAATTTGGTTATTATCTACAAAAATGCCTGTAATATTTTGTATATTTAAATTTAAATTGATATTTACCGTGCACGAATAATTTTATTTTCGTATTATGCCGTAATAAGTATTAGCTCGAAAATTAATTACGGTAGTATAATTAATTCTACTTTTCAAAATGGAATGGAAGATTTTAAGGCCTGGCTATCAAAGACCAAGGTCAACAGGTCAAGTTAATACCTACATCAAATATATCGTAGCTTTAACGTAATCCTGATTAAAGTCCGTTTATCTTGACTGACTCGGTGGCGTGGTTGGTACGGCATCCGCTTTCGACGCCGTATTCTCGGGTTTGATTCCCGGTCGAGACAAACTTTTTGTAATGACACATATGTACGTTTGTACCGTTGTCTGGGTGTTTCCTATGTATAATATGTACGTATTTACAAAAAATAATGTATCTAAGTATTTATATCAGTTCACCTAGTACTCATATCACAAGCTCTGCTTAGTTTGAGACTAGATGGCGTTGTTATTGATGTTCCAATGCTTGTAATATAGCTAAGGGGTCTACACTAACATCTTCAGAGCCCAAGTCATACTCATTTGTACGTGGTACACCTGCTAACAAACATACGATGCTCTGGCAAATATACCCAGTCCCTGATAACGGCATTAGGCTCGCCACCGCTATTATATGAAGGTTAACGAAGTGGCTGGCGAAACGTCGGCGTAATAAGCACCTCTGTATACCCCTTCGGGGATAAATAGGTGATTTGTGCCTTGGAATATTATAAAGTGGAAAAAGATACGAAGGGCAAAATTGTTTTTTTTTTATTCTAGCATTGAAAGTGCCGGTTACTAGTATTAGGTGTCATGGTGAAATACTTGCCTATTAGGCGAAAGGATCTCTCAGATCCAGGTGCCATAAAATACCAATTACGCAGACCTGTCGCTATAAAATACAACCAAGAATTAGCACTAGTTATTTTAACTAGACACTTTTAAAACTTTTACTTATGAAAATTTAAACGGTCTGTATCGTGGTAACAAATAGATACAATATAATATATAATTTACCTTGCTGACACAGGCCAAATTAGAAACCCCCAAAATATTTAATTTTCTTTGGCAATGCTATAGTCAGCCAACAAAATTAATTTATAAAGACCACCTTTTGAATTCAGCCGTTGGATGTCAGCAAGGTGATCCGTCGGGACCAGTCATCTTCAGTTTGGCCATTAACTCAATAATTCAAAAAATAAAATCCAAATTTAACATTTGGTATCTAGACGACGGGACTTTAGGGGGAAAAGTAGAGACAGTTTTACAAGATTTAGCCCTAATAAAGAACGAGTTTCAGTCAATTGGCTTAGAACTGAACCCGAATAAATGTGAGATTTTTATATCTGAAAACAACACAGATAAATTAACAACAATCTCCAAATTCAACTGTCTGGCCCCCAACATAAAAGTTTTGGACAAAACTTCTTTACGCCTCCTAGGGTCCCCGATTTTAGAAGATGGCTTTTCCACTTTTATCGAGGAAAAAATTCAAAATTTTGATCAGGTTATTGATAGTCTATGTAATATCAGTATTCATTCAGCTTTCACTATTCTTCGTTTTTGTCTTTTCGTACCCAAATTTACACATGCCCTCCGTTCAGGACAATTTTGGAAAAATGTAGAAATGTTGGGCAGACTAGACAACTTAATACAAAATTCTTTGTGTAAAATTTTAAATGTAAATATTAATGACCGGGCCTGGGTCCAAGCGTCTCTCCCAGTTCGCTTGGGCGGGCTAGGTATTCGCAGAGTCACAGATGTCAGTCTGCCAGCATTTCTGTCGTCGGTCCATAGCACTGAAGAATTAGTCAGGAAAATTTTGTCAAATACACTGATTGATTCCGAGGTGCGATGCAACACCGATGCCATAAATGCTTGGAGGATGTCTTGCCCCGACACTGACCTGCCCTCACGCCTAGGCTCACAGCGACTGTGGGATTCACCGCTCTGTAAATTGAGAATTAATACACTAATTGACACTTCTGTCAATATTTCAGAGCGTGCACGCCTACTAGCTGTTGGAGAATGGGAGTCAGGGTTATGGATCCAGGCGCTCCCATCGCCCAACATCGGTACAATGTTGGACGACACTACCTTCCGCATTGCCACTTGCCTTCGGCTGGGTACACCTTGTGTATCCCCGCATCATTGCACTTATGGAGTAGCCGTCGATAATCTGGGACACCATGGCCTTTCTTGTAGCAGAAGCGCAGGTCGTATACCTCGGCACGCTATTCTAAACGACATAATTCGTAAGGCTCTTTCCACCGCAGATCTTCCGGCCGTACGCGAACCAAATGGTTTAGCACGAAAGAGACCGGACGGTATGTCGTTGCTACCGTGGAAGATGGGAAGGCCTTTGGTGTGGGACGCTACATGCGTTGACACCTTAGCACCTTCACACCTTCCAAGCACATCCGGATGTGTCGGCGCTGCTGCTGCATCGGCTGAAGGCTTTAAACGGCGTAAATATGCTAACCTAGCAGGTGATTACATATTTGAGCCGTTTGGGGTTGAGACACTGGGGTCATGGGGTCCGAGTGCTCGCCGCCTTTATAGAGACATTGCTAAACGTCTAATCGATGCTTCTCAGGACCAGAAGGCTGGCTATTTTCTGGCCCAAAGAATAAGTATCGCCATCCAACGTGGCAACACAGCCAGCATTCTTGGAACCTTCCCAGTCGGCAATGACGCGGAGGATTTTTTAAACGATATTTTGTAATGTAAATATTTTTAGTCTATAATTATGTTTATTTTGTATATTGTATTTCCATTTAATATGTAAAGAAAAAACAATTTTTACAAACCGTCAATTATCTCGAAACTTAATTTTATTGAGATGTACCGCTTTTGCGCTTAGCAGGACAGTGTGGTAGGTTCTTAAACCACAATAAACTAAAAGATCTACTAGCTAAGAATAAATATATATTTATTTACATTACAATACTTTGAATGGTGACTAAATATTTTTAATTAACTCCTAGAGTTAGACTGTACATTAAGACCAACAGAGGCTTAGACAAGACCCTCTTGTTGACTTTGTTTTGAAAGACGTCACCACCGTTTTGAACCCTAGTGTACAAATTCAATACGCATGACAACGCCGTGAATCAATACTAAGATATAAGAGTAACTTTACTTTACTGCCATCCGATTCCGCCGGGCGCCACTGGAAATACGTTCTGCTTGTAACCAGAGACGCCCGGCAACGGACGTTAGAGCGGCCGCGGCCTAGGTCGCGGAACTAAAAAAAAAAAAAAAAAAAAAAAAAACTGCCATCCGATTTTAATAGACAAAATCTACTTTAGACTTTGTTTCATCAAATTCAGAATTTGTTTAAGTTGCTCTGATAATGAAGAGCCGTTTGGGGTAGAGACGCTGGGACCTTGGGGTCCGAGTGCTCGCGGCCTATTGAAAAATTTATCTAAACTCATGATCGACACTTCTCAAGACCAAAAGGCTGGGAGCTATTTGGCACAAAGAAAAGAATACAACGTGGCAATGCTGCCAGCCTTCTCGGAACATTGCCAGTAGGCGACGAGGCGGAGGAATTCTTTAACGCATGTTAGAATTTAGATGTAATCTTAGTAGGTATAATTAGAATAGGTAATGTACATATTTAGTTGGTTTCTATTGTATTGTTTTATGATTTAATAGAAATAAAATAAATACAATTATTTTTATCCCTGCTAATTGAGCTTAGGTAACCAAAATCGCAAGAAAAGGTATATTGCACAAGAATACATACTTTTCCACTGTTATAATTTTTATTAAAAGTTTTATTGAAACTATTTTGTATCAATCTCTGATGATGCCGTGAGGTGAAACCGGTCACTAGAAATGTACCACCAAGTGCCTTAATCGACAGTATAAACAGTCTTTTAAAAGGTACCTAAGAATAAAAAAAACCCTTTTCTGCTTTATCAATCATTTGCCTTCAATTTTATTATAGTATAAATTAATCCCTGTTAAAAATATGGTAAAGTATTAAATCCTAACGATATTGATATCGCAGCCATAAACAATCTGATAGCCTTACACTATCGGCTATAGGTATTTGATAAGCTATTGAAGGCTATAGAAGGCTAGGGTCTTGAGGTATATTTATAGCTTACTCTTAACATTTATTTTATTACTTCCAAGACTGGTGATATGTTCGACCCCCCTGTGGGGTTAAATTTTATTGGTTGTATTATCCTGTTTGTTTTGTATGTAGTCATCCTATTAATATGCAAAAGTTTGTATGAAAACGTGTAGGTTCACACAGGATATTTTTTTATCTTTGTAATGTAACAGCCTATGTGGTTCAGTACTTCAGTAGCTACTGACACTATCTGAAGCTAAATACTGAACTCTGATTGTGTAGGTTTTAATCCCGTCTAGGGAAACACGTTGTGGGATAAACACGATGGACTGTTATCTGGGTGTTGTGTTAGTAAAGTTATCCATACTATGTGTGTGTATTTGTGTATTTAGCAGTTATCTAGATCCCATCGTCATCCACCGAGTCTTTTCCCAACTCAGGCTTTCCAGTCTAACTGCGAGTCGGCTGAACTTTGATATTTTCCGTGAAGCGATTGCCATCTTACCTCCACAACCCATGGGCGATATCGAAGTTCTGTAGTTAGACCGGTCAGATTTTTATTTTAGGGCTCCAACTACCCCTAACGATTGCCATAGATGTTCTTATGACAACCGGGACCGACGGCTTTACGTGCTCTCCGAGAACCGGAGGGGTCTCAGTGTCTTAAGAAATGGACTAGATGATGCTTAAACATTTGCAATGTGTTAATATTATTGGTTACCACAAGACCACGAGCCCCCTCCACTAGGAGGGGGCTCGTGGTAATAAGCGTGGTAAAAAGCTTACTTTGGGTTTAAGAACCTCTGGTATCGGTCTCAACCTGGACGAACGTTTAACCAACCACCGAGGCAGTCAAATTTATTAGAATTTACAGCTAATCATTGAACTCTTCGCCAATGTCAAGGTAATGCTTGATATTACCCGCACAGAAGAACTAGTTACTTAAATAGTTCACGGTGCGACACAAAGAAACGTTGTTCGGTATTGTAATTTAGCGTCTTGGCAACCCGATTTTTGCGGAGCGCCAGAGGTAACCTAAAAAGCCACCAGCCACGCGTTCAGCAAAAATCGAACTTCCCTCGTGAAGACTTGAAAAAGATATAATTGTTCTATGTTATGTCAAAACGCAGTAAACAGATGTTGAGTGTCTGTTTATATGAATGTTAGGTTTTGATGAGGGTAAAGATAGGAGAGTAGGATAAATATAAAAACGCACTGTCAATGTTTGCCGACTCCCACCATTGGGACTTTGATAAAAGGGAGTGTTGTAGTAAGATCGGGGCAGTTCCTGTTGAGTTTAGACTACGAATTTACAAGTGTTATTCACAAATGATTACCATAAGTATGTAATAGGTATATAAGATATAAGACAGTTTGGCTACTTGATGTAACGGATCGACAAACAGTCGATCCGTGAGGATTACTTCTGTACTATGTAAGTTAGTGTATTTATGTAGGTAGTGATTACGAATAAATATAAAGTATACCTAACCTTACAGAGGGAGTTTTATTACATGAAGATAACATTTATATATCTTATCTACTAACTAACCAAACGTTATTGTACTTTCCAAAAAAGCTACAATTAATTGCTAAATTACCTTATTACTCTAACGCAAAGCATTTTAAGCTCAAATGTTTATAATATTATTAGTACGGTGTCTTGCGCGGTGCTTCGCGCCGCACCACGCCATAGGTTTTGGCCTATAACTTTTGACCCCTTAGGGTTAGGCCAAATTTTCGATTTTTTGGCTTGCCTGCTTATGATCGAAGGCTATCCATAGAGCGGTCAACCATCATTAGAGCATAAGCAGTTCTCGAGAGCTAAGGGGGGACATTCCCCATTTCTAGATATATAGATATAAAATCCGTGGTATAAAAATGGGTTAAACCCACAAGTATATTAAGTTAACAAGTCACGATTTCCCCACAATTTCTTATCCCAAGAAACGGACCCAGTAATCCACCTCTGTCGGCATTGGCACGATAAATTTAAACTCGTAAACCTCCGACATAAAACTACGTTCCGCACTGCAGCTACTGCTCTACTGTGATGCCATTCGGCTTAATACACATATAATTTATTGTTATACATTTAGTACAGATTTTAGTAACCTGGACGTAGCCCCTTATTATAAAAAAAATACACGTCAAAAATTTACACAACAATCGACTTCAAATTACGGAAATGGGACCAAATAACTGTCGGAATGGGACCAAATTGAAATGTTGAGTTAAAAAAAAATTCAAAATAGGGTTCACGCAGTCTGGACTGCGTGAACCCTATTTTGAGTTTTTTTATGTTTGTTACCTCATATCTCTGGAGATATGAGGTAACAAACAAAAAAAAAAAACAAAAAGAAAAAAAAAACATACAGTCGGTTGAAAATATAGTCATATAAATTTTAAATAAATATATTTTGACATTCTCACATAACGTCATCTAGCCTAAATTAAGCTAAAAAGCTTGTGCTGGCTGGCACGTAAGATTTTGTTGCATTTCATCAACATTTCATCGCAAGGCAACGGGTTTTTTTTTTTTCAGAATTACAATATAGCTGCTACTTTTCTTTTTTTTTAATATTGGTTATGCAGTTATGAAGCCTATGCAATTCAAACAATCAAATCTCTCCTCTTTATAATTATAACCTAGTGGTAAAGTTCAAGATAATTCTAATCTTAAGTTGAATGTGTGCTAACAATCGACAATAAACACATTGATAGACTTCTCAGTTCAGTTGGGATACGGTAAGGAAGCAGTATGAAAACGTTCGGGATTATATTATACCGGATCTCGTTGTAGACATTAGTGTGTGAACCATAGAAGTACTACAAAGTTCTGACTACATCCAGGGTGTAAACAAATCAAGAGCATATTGACATAGTGACAGTTGACAGTAAACAGGATGTGAGTTACATTTGACAGTAAATCATTGACAGTCTCAATTCGTTTTTAAACTGATTTGTTCCATGGAAGTTCGGTTTTTGCTGAGCGCGTGGCTGGTGGCTTTTTAGGTTACCTCTGGCGCTCCGCAAAAATCGGGTTCCCAGACACTCGCATTTATTTATTTATCTTCGAAGAACATCGATGGAGCCACGTTTTTAAAGAAAGAAGATCCATAGCGTAAGCGGAAGTCTATAGGTATGTTTCCAACGCACCGAACACCCTGCAAATAAACTGAAATTGTTCAAGTCTTTCGCAAATCTTTTATTTAATTTCGGCCTACTTACGCACCAAATTGCACATGTCTTGAAATAGCCAGGTCAAAAGGATTTGTAACCGGAGAGAATGCATGAAAATACTTATTGAGAGAGTTGACGAAGTGATCACTGCAATTAAAAAAACAAAGGCTCTGTCTACCCCAATGGGAAGGAGGCGTGATTTTATGTTATCCTATTTAATATTAGTTAATATTATAAATGTGAGAGTTCCTAAAAAGGTAAAAAAAAGGTGGGTCTACGAAGACGAAGCCGAAAATACTCAATGACATTTGCATCTTTAAACAGATTTAAATGCTAATTAGTAGCTAGTCAGATTATTTCCTTCATTAACATCATAGCATATTGTAGACTTCACTTTGTTCAGCTCGACCGGGTTACCTTCTTATTTTAAATCGATATCAAATAGCTTCAACAGTACATCACAGTATGATAGAACAACACTAGAACTTCCCGTGGCCCTATTTCCCTTTCCACTCTTCATGTTTCCTCTTTTCCATTCCCCTATTCTTCCACAGATAGTTACGCAAGAGAACCTTGGTGTTTTTAATAGCCTTGAGCGTTTATAGATCGCGTGCTTGTTTAGAAAAAAAAATCTTAAGGTATCTATAACGGACTAAAGGGATGCGGTTGTAAACGTGGTATTAAACAGATTTTTAATACGAGTAGAACACCGTTGGTTTTAAACCGTGTATTGGATGCTTCAAGGTGCAACTGTATAACCACGCTCATATTAAGCTTTGCAACACAGATCCTCTCATTTCGAACACACACAACCATAAAATTCTACAATCAAAGACTGGTAAACAAGAATTAACTCATAAAATCTTACACATACATTATAATTATGTTTTTACGTGTTTGGTTTCTTTATAATCAACATTGACAACTGTCATTTATCTTGTGTCACATTTGACAGACCGACGCGACGTACCATAAGCAATTTTTTGCCATTGCAACACTAACACAATGGTTATCTTAAACAAATAAGTAGCGGATCTATTCAACGCATGAGTGGACATTACAACACTATCTATAGGTTTAAAACCATGACGAACTGAGGTACCAAACTACCAGCGCCTCTGAATAGGATTTTTATCGTTGACGTCGCTGTCAGCACAAAGGGAAGCCGTAAAAGACGTTAAACTCGTAAAAGCAAAGTGTCCGCGTGATGTACGACCTCCTGGCTTATACTTTACGGTGCTAGTGTTGTGCCACATCGATTATGATTCTTGAAGCTACTCCGGTAATAAAATTGTGGTCTTGTGAAGTGATACGGATGCAATCTTGGTTATAACAAGTACTGTGTAGGTAATTACTACCTCAGTGAATTCGTGCTGGGAAGCAATGAGTGAGACAATATCTACATTACTTCGTATGACTTCTGGCAACTTTCATTAATAGCCAAAGGAATGCGAAATATTTACTCTTCACCCATTCGTTGAAATGGATAGGTTTAGAAGTTATTTTTTACTAAAATTAATAGTATTTTAGTTGAATTGGGACTAAAGGGTTTATTGTTCAGATCGGAACACACTTTTGTGGGATCCGTCGGTATTTGTAATGGAGTTTTCGTTTCTATTCATGATGTTTATGAATATGCAATAATAAATAATATTTTATTTACAATAATAATAATATTTTATTATTTATAGTTCTTCTTATTTTTTTTGTTTGTTAAGGTGTTGGACACAAACTACCCTGGCCCACACCTGGAAGGCTTTTAATAGAATGCGGACCCAGCAGTTCCTAAGATAATATGTCCAAGTGGGGTCACATTGTCACTAAAGAGAACCAGTGTGAATGTGGCTTATCACCACAAACTATGAGCCACATGATGTCATGTCCGGGATGTCCAGAGTCGTGCACTTTAGATGACCTGTACGAGGCGAAGGCGAGGCCAAATGCGATTCGGGTCGCAGTAATAATCATCATAGTGTTGCCCATCGACACAAGAAGAAGAAGAAGGGGTTGTGTGTAAAGTTTTACTTGTCCCACTTAATAGGGGGTAACCCCATTGCGGTTACGGGTACTAGTATATTATATACTTCCTAAACCTATCCTAAATTCCAACAGCAAGAACTGTTTTTAGGTACCTACAATCACGGAATAGGGAATAGTACTTACATACAGAACTTGCACTCCGACGTTAATTTTGTTCACAGAGGACATCATTCGAACGTTAGGGTTGTACAGTAAAGTAAAATATATACCAGCTTAATTCGACCAATAATTATGACGTTAATGCCTCAATATCAACTCTATGGTCAATGCCATGTCACAAACAAGAGATAACCCTTACTGATTTACAACTTCAAGTTGTCGCTGACGTCACGTATTTTTTGCGGTTGTTAGGCGAGTGACATGGCCTGCTACAAATCTAACAGTGAACAGACTAAGGGATATGATGAGTAATCTCTTGAAATACTTAACCCGTCAAGTTCTTAGTACTTAAACTTAAACAAAGGCTGTACTTGGGTAACTTAAGTGTTAAGAAACATACTTGTTTATTTACATTATAATTATTGTTGTAATGTTTAATATAAATAATCAGTTGATATGTTGTTTGAAACTTTCAAGAAGCAAATTAGTTCAAAGAAAGATATTTATCTACTAGCTGAGACCCGCTGCTCCGCCTGTGTAGAAACTAAAAGAGGTATAATGTATTTTCCTGCTAACCCATTTTGATTAAAGTAACTGTTTCTGTTGGCCGGTAGTGCATCGGTTTTCGACTCTGGAGTCTCGGGTTAGATTTCCGAGTTTGGGTGTTTTCTATGTATATTATGTTACATACATAAAATACATAGAAAACACCCATATTTAGAAATATATTAGTATGTTTTATAAGTTGTCTAGATCCCATAGCACAAGCTTATAGCTTAGTTTGGGGCTAGATGACGTTGTGTGAGAATGTCCAAAAATCAAACATCTACTTATTGAAATCTATACTAATATTATAAAAAGGAAACATTTGATTGTGTGTTTGAAGCGAATAGGCTCCGTAAATAATGATCCGATTTTGAAAATTCTTCCACTGATATGTAGCTACATTATCCTTGATTAACATAGGCTACTTTTATCCCTGTAATGTGTTCCCACGGGAACCAGGTACCAGAAAACTGTATGACGCGGCGGTCAGCTGGTATGGTGCATCACGCCATAGGTTTTGACCTATAACTTTTGACCCCTTAGGGCTGGGTCAAATTTTCGATTTTATCCATAGAGGTCAACCTTCATTGGAGCATAAGCAGTTCTCGAGAGCTAAGGGGGGACAAAAATTACATTCACCATTTCTATATATACTCGTAGATAAATATCGGACATTCTCACACAACGTCATCTAGTCCAAATTAAGCTAATATAAGCTTTTGCTATGGGATCTAGACGACTGATAATCATACTTATATATTTCTAAATACATACATATTATACATAAAAGACACCCAAACTCCGCTACAAATATTATTGATTCGACCTGGAAGCGAACCTGGGACCTCAGATACGGCAGTCTCATACTCATACCACTGCGCCACCGGCACCGAGGCAATTCAACATATTGAGGCAGTTATATATATCCTGGTGTACTCAGTACCCATGGGAACTACGAACGCCAAAACAACCTTGGTCAACCACGCTTGACAAGCCACAGATATACGTTATTTAATAATTATAATAGGCGGGTACATAACTACATACAATGGCGGATATAACATTGATACTCGTGACTATAAATGACTTTATAAAAATATAATGATGGAATTGTATCAAACCCGACAATTATCGTTCGCAACCAGGCGTTGTTGACGTCAAGCTTTAGTTGCTGACATGATAATACGCACTCATTGACACAAAGACTCAAAACACTCGTTATATCTAGACTACTATTAGATCACAAATTACCTGTTAATTTATTACTCGAGGATAATGAGCATGGTTCCAACAAGACGACAATATAAAGACCATGGTACCTAACTACCTACCTACTAGCACAGAATAGGGAATAGTAACTAAGTATTAGTAGGTACTAGACGACAATAAGTGTGGTTTGTATACATTAACTGGAAGTTAACTATGAGTTAACTAATCTATAGTTAGTTATAAACAAGATAGTTTTATTCAATTACTTATAGTTTTCCAGGATAGGGAATAGTACGGAAGTAACTATTAGTACTACACACACACACACACGCACATACACACACACACACACACACACACACACACACACACACATCACGCCTATATCCCCGAAGGGCTAGGCAGAGGTGATTACACACCCACAATTTGTCAGTATTTTTAGTCCCACGTAATAGGGGACAAGTCTATTGCCGTCACAGAGCACATTTATAATGGGTTATGTCCAAAATTGGCCGAATTAATTTAATAAAAAGTAGCAGCTATGTTGTAATTTTGAAAAAAAATTTAAACCCGTTGCCTTGTGATGAAATGTTGATGAAAGGCAACAAAATCTTACGTGCCAGCCGCTGTGGCATAGCAAATTAAAGTCCTGGGCGTCTCGGAATATAGTTGTTTTGAGTTTCTGATATTTCTGCGCTGTTCCAAGCGCCATGATCACGAAGGAACTCTCATATCGTACCTATAGTCTTGTACATACAGCCTTTGTACTCGTATAATGGGTGTGGAACGAAATAAGTTGTCGGGTCAAATAAATAAACTAGCGAAGTGCAAGTCATACTTGCGCACAAAGGGTTCCGTAACGGCAAAAACAATCGCTTTGTTGTATGGAAGCCCCCTTAAATATTTATCATAATACATATTCTGTTATTTAGTATTTGTTGTTATAGCGGCAACAGAAATACATCATCTGTGAACATTTCAACTTTCTAACTATAACAAACAGACAGTGGAGTCTTAGTAATAGGGTTCCCGTTTTACCATTTGCATTCACACTTACCGCTATTTGTCTTTTTTTTTCAGCGGTGCCCTTAGACACGTTAGTGGAGAATTGTCACAAGCTGTTGGACAAGTTCCACTACTCCTGGGAGATGATGCCGTTAGTCCTCGTCATCCTGAACTACGCGGGTGACGTGGATGAGGCGTCGCGGAAAATTGACGAAGGTACGTCCCTCATGCATTGGCAACAGTGAATGTATGGCATTTGCGAAATAAAGGACATACGAAAAAAAAGTTTGTGAAAAATTAACCTTTCAATTCAAAATAGGTGATAAAATTGTATCACTGAAATTGCATAGATATTATTTATTACTAACTAATAGGGGTTTATATAAATTAAATATAAAACAGACCCAATAGTTGGTTATTATATTAAATAAAAATAGTTTAACCATTTGTAACTTAAAGTAAAATCGAAAATATTTTTCACATTTTATGTTGTAATTTATGTACTATTTTATTATTCAACTAGTACTTTATACTAATAGTTACCTACAATAGGTTTTTAGCATTATAGTAATATATAAAAACTAATTAATTTGTGAACATACTTAATGCAATATAAATTATTTACATATTGCTTGATAAAAACAAATTACACAGTCAAGTACATATGTAAATGTAAAATATTAATTAAATGTAAATTACATTTGACATTTATAATTGTATACAAAGACCTTTTTTTAATAATTAGGTACTAATAACTAAAGTTAATTTAAAATCACAATAAAATTGTTTAAGTTCAAGTTTATTTAAGTTCGGCGAATGTTTTTTTTATTATAATGCAGAAGAATATTTTACTCATTATTACACAATAAATATATTTATTTAATATTAAAAGTTAGCACAATATTTCAATGGAGCAACATATTTTTCGCTATACAGAAAACTGCATTCAAAAGGAACAAATTAAATATAAAAAAAACAGAAAAAAGTTATAAAAAAATGTAGACTATTTCTTCTAAAGATTTCTAAATCTATTGTTTTTCAACAACATTTTCTATCATATAATGTTAATTTTTATTTATCGTGACAAGTCCGATACGCCCAGGACTGTAATTGGCTGTGCCATAGCGGCTGACACGTAAGATTTTGTTGCCTTTTATCAACATTTCATCGCACGGCAACAGATTTAAATTTTTTGAAAATTACAATATAGCTGCTACTTTTTATTAAATTCATTCCACCATTTTAGACATAACCCATTTTATATGTGCCCGGTGACGGCAATAGGCTTGCCCCCTATTACGTGGGACTAAAAATACTGGCAAATTGTCGGTGTGTAATGCACATCTGCCTACCCCTTCGGGGATATAGGCGTTATATGTGTGACAAAAACTGCAATAAATCTGAAAAAATCGGATCCAAACTTGGAAGTCTTATACAAAGGACATTATCCACGTTGTCGTCCATACATTTCTGGTCCAAATTTTTAAAGTGGCGGCAAAATCAAAAAAGTATCTGTAAGAAGTTATTAGGCAAGCAAGTTATTAGAAATGAAAATGACTGACCAATCAGTGAAAATGTGATTTCCCCAATACAAATTTGTACTTTTTGTAAACCTTGGACCAAAAGGCGTCGATTGGTAAGAAAACAAAATTTGTGCGGTTGGGCTATTGATTGTTATAAACAAATTAATTTGTTAACTGATAAAAAGTTGGATTTTATATTGGAAAATGATTTCTAAGGGTAAAACGGGCAAAATAGAACACTTTTTACTTAGTGATTTTTTCGAAAAAATGCGTTTTAAAGAAGTTACAACCATTTTAAAGCGGAAAAATGTTCACATTTAAGATACACTATTATACGCATGTAAAGTCGCGTCAACTGGTATAAATCGTGTGCAATGTGACAGAATTCAAACGGGCAATCAATAAGGTAGTTACTCCAAACTCCAAAAAAAAAAAATTTTTTTTTGTTAATTGGAAATCATTGAAAAAATATCTAAGAACTTTTTTGCTTTGGCCGGCATTTGATTTCTCACTGCCTCCGGATTGTGGAACGCTAAAAATACGCTATGTGTATAAATAGATTTAACGATGTGAAAAATGTTAATTTTTTCATTTTGAAAAATAGTCAGTTGAAGCTTAAGATCTGATAAGTATTATGCCGCAAGACTTTTTTGAATTCGATCAAAACTCCATTTTTGCGCTTTAAAATGGTTGTATCTTTAAAACGCATTTTTTTCACAAAATCACAATGTAAAAAGTGTTCTGTTTTGCCCGTTTTACCCTTAGAAATCATTTTCCAATATAAAAACCAACTTTTTATCAGTTTACAAATTGATATGTTTATAACAATTAATAGCCCACCGGCACAGATTTTGTTTTCTTACCAATCGACGCCTTTTATTCCAAGGTTTACAAAAAGTACAAATTTGTATTGGGGAAATCACATTTTCACTGATTGGTCAGTCATTTTAGTTTTTCAGAGGGTTCGCCGCTTGTCTATATCATCCTAGATTTATTTAATAATAATAGCAAAGTTGTAAAACCTTTGCCGTCGGTATTTTTTGAGGTCAAAATCTTTGTAATATAGGTTGTTTTTTCTTCAATTTAACAAGTGAATTTGTATAACAATAAAGTGTAGTATTTAGACTTAGATAAATCGAAGACATAGGGTTAACGCCTTTTCTTATTTTTTTTCCTAACAAAAAATGTTACGATTATTTATTTTTTTTTGCTTGGCCGGCACATTTTCTATTTGGACTAAAATGTATGATGTCTTTTTCTTTTGTAATCTTCCGTAGCCTTGTGGTTTCAAGCACTCGAGATCATGACTAACTCGTAATTATGAGCCATCCATAAAGTACGTCACACGTATCTTATGATTTTTGACCCCTCTTTGTCACACTTCCTCTCATTTATGGGACAATCCCCATAATATTGTTGAAGCGTCTTTTCTATAACGTATTACATTATAACCTCATGCTTATGACGTCACTGATTTGACTATTAAATCTGAAACTAATTGATGAATAAAATATACAAAAATGATACATCATACAAAATAAGATGTATGAAATCATATTTAAATGTCTTTTGGAAATCTTTACTTAAAATAGTGTGCATTTTATAAATTATTTATTTTAGGTGTGGGCATCTACCCTGTTGTTATGTTTATACTCTTTAATTCGTTTATAAAAAGTTTTCAAAGAAGCGAAATGAATCGGGTTTGAGTACACCAATTAAACTACTTATACTCTTTTCATACAAAGTAATTATTTGAAACTTAATTATCTTGATACAAATTAGTTGCCGCTGTAGTCTTAATTAGTTGAGTCATTGCCTACAGTTTTCGAACTCAGTTTGCGTCTTTTTTCAGTCCATTGTATTTAAAAATAAAAATCTACTTAATAAATAATGTTGCAGGTTTATGGTGAAAACAGAATTTTTATCAAACAACCGGAGGTATATAAAATGTTGACTTGATTTAATCATAATCCTAAGAAAATCTAGGTTCAGGTTTGTGATAAAATTTGAACTCGCAACGCGATCGAATGGTAGATTTGATTGCTATAAGAAATATGTAGTAGTGTTTGTTAGAGAAACTATCTTGGTTATGCTTCTTTTCTTGAGGCGTTTTCTAGTATGATATAGACGTTTCGTATATAATTATGACGTCAGTGCCTCGTTCAGTTGCTTGCCTATACACGCCACACAATTATTTCATAACCATTAAGGAAATAGCCATAACTAAGATCGTTTCTCTAATAAAAACCATTACTTATTATTTCCGTCAAGCACATCTATGGTCCGGAAAATAGTTGTTGATCGATGAAGTCTGCAATTTAATGTTGATAAAAAAGATATTCTCTATTATTTTAAATAGGTAAGTAGTGGTTTAATTAGGTCGGCATACCCATAAAGTATGACATTGACAGATACTGACTGTACTATTAAGAAATTCTGAAGTTCATAGGCGTGATTTTACTAACAACTGATCGATCAAGAGACAGTTGTTTTCACTATACAAGTCGATCGAGTTAAGAGTTCAAATTTTATCATAAACCTGATCAAGTTTTAACTATGTTTTTGATCAAAAACCTGGATTATAATCAAATAACCATTTTGTCTTCCTCCAGTGTTTGATCATAAATCTAGGTTTTTGGTCAAAAACCTGATTTTAAAATAAACCTGAAACATAACAGTTTTATACGATCTTGGATCCGTAATACTCATCAAGCTACAACCAAAATCAAGGATCTACTATCTCTTTATCAGTAGATTATAAACATTGATTTTGCTAGACATTTTAATTAATTCATGTCAGACGTTTTTACAAAAAAAACCGAAATCTGACGTAAATATGTTCGACTAGTTAGCACCGGCCTTGGCAGCTGCCAGCCTATAACCGAGAAGTAAGTATGAGATAGATTATGAAACACGAAAGTTTTTAATGGCCTTTAATAACGTTCTACAAATTTTGTAATGCAGTTTTCTGTGCTATGTGTATTTGCTAGCGACAGTCCACACAACGCGGCCTATTGTCCACAGGAAAGATGATCGTGAACGAGTACGCGAGGAAGCACAATCTCAATATCTTCGACGGTCACGAGCTCAGGAACTCGACACGCCAGTACGGACTTTAAATAGTAATACATAGTTTTTACCCCAAAAAACACAATAACACTTCACACGCTAAAAGTGACAAACGGTTCTTGTTGTTCTATAGTTGCAGCAATTTAATTATAACGACTCTTCAAAAAGGAATATAAGGAAAAAGGATTCTACCGTTTATGACGCGAGCCGCAAGAGTCAGCTAGTCAGTACAATAACGTTAAACTATGTCAGTCGCTAAAGCACTGTGCACATTCATCGGACAGATCTCATCGGACAGAACTCTCATTGACCGATTCTTGAATCTTTTTTTTTGCGACTGAGCGGACTTTCATTGGTTGATTTGAGAATCCGTCAATGATTCTACCCGATAAGGTCTGTCCGATGAATGTAACAGTGCTACATCCGTAAAAGGTAAAATATATCACTCTTTACGCACCTAAATTCCAATAGACAGCATTTTAGCAGTTAAGGTGGGCGCCGGATTTTGCAGCATGCGGCACGCGTAAGCTGCGACAAGGTGACAGTGACATCGCCAGTCTACTCGTTGAACAACGAGTAGACTTCGTCCTTCTAACGAGTAGACTGGCGATGTCATTGTCGCCCACTTTTACGCAGCAATTTATATTTGCCGCAAGCAAGCATTAACGCCTCAGATTAATATATAGTTATAGTAAATCCCAATAAGATTGGAATAAAAGGTCATTGACACCGAGGGCCAAACCTGTCAAACTGACGCTAGCGGTGGGGTCGCGTCAATGTCAATGACCTTTTATTCCAATCTATTTGGAATTTACTGTAGTACATAAAACATATTTATTTTCATATTTTTTTAAATATTTTTTTTTTCTATCTGAGTTTATTCACTACAAAGATACAAATCTCTTTATTACTTACTTACTTTATTTAAAATTATTAGAATTAAGTTTGTCACTTGCAGTGTTACCACAATCACTCGTATAACAACACATACATCATACATACATGATTACATTATTCATAATCATAACGAAACCCCTACTGATACATACATACTACACGAAATTGCCTGAATTCAATTAAATATAATCCATGGGAGTTCAATGGGGAACGTCAAAAAACCGGCCAAGTGCAAGTCGGATTCGCGCACGAAGGGTTCTGTACCATTATCTATAAAAATGGCAAAACAAATTACGTTTGTTGTATGCGAGCCCCCTTAAATATTTTATTATGTTCTGTTTTTTTTTTGTGAAAATTTCAACTTTCTAACTATCACGGTTCATGAGATATACGGACGGACAGCGAAGCCTCAGTAATAAGGTTCCCGATTTACACTTTACGTACGGAACCGTAAAAATGGAACAGTAAATTATTGTGTCAGCAATGATAATAATAGTATACTTAACATGTCTGTGCGTGTCAGTTAAATAATTACACCAAATTAGGGTACCTACCCCAATCTATGTAGGTACTCGTACGCCTAATATGTACGAGTACATACATAGGGGAAAGACCTGTGTGTCTGTGTCGAAACACTGTTAACTTTGACACACTGTTAACGTTTTTTTTTATGATTAAATTTGAGTGCGTTTGACCGCAATCTTACCTGATGTTAAGTAACGATGCGGTCTAAGATGAAGCATGCAAACTCAAATAATGCCTATTTACTCTTGCCTTGAAAATCCCAAGATTATAATATGTATCGGGGAACAATGACGCTGGAAGGGAATTCCATTCCTTAGCGGTTCGCATGATGAAAGAAGAAGCGAATCGAGAGGTACTAAGAGGTGGAATATCGACCACATAAGGATGGAATCTCAGACCACGCCTTGATGTCCGATGATGGAATGGTGCTGGTGGAATTAATTCATACAACATTCGTAATTTATGGAACAGCCCTATTTATATATTTAATACGACAACTTGTCTGTCTGTGTGTCTGTCTGTCCGTCCGTCGCGATTTTCAATTTACATACATTTGCATGAAATTTTTTTTTTTTCTTTGAGGCGATACAAAGTTCGTCGGGATAACTAGTTTAATTTATAGGAGAGGGCAACTGTTCTATATAATAGGTATAGTTTTATCTAAATTGACAAGATTCGAAGTACTTAATATTATTCTATGACTACATAAAGTTGAAATACCTATCGAAATACCAACCTACTCATAAACCTATCACACTAAGCCGCGACTGACAAATTCATAACTTCACAACTCACTGTGAAAGTGTGAAACGAAGAAGCTTAAATTCACAACAACTTTACCTTTGTAAATTGTAGTTATAAATGTCACACACAAGTGCGAATATAACAAATAACAACTGCAGTATGTAGCCAATATTAATTAGTATTAATTTCAATTGTCTGATCCCACAACGATAAATGAAATAGTCATCATTTAAGTGACAATAATCTACTTTGATATACCTTATTAGGGTTATTAGTAACTAACAATAGACAAATGCGTTCGAATTTTAAAATTTAAATTCATATTCGATATGACACATTTTGTTTTTTTAAATGCATAAAGGTTTCACAAAAGTCTTAAGGGCCCTATAGATTCACAGTCTGCCGTCGGATATCTACGACTGATAGCCCGATATCGACCTGCAAAACTCTGGCAAAGGTTTTCGATTAGTGACAATAGCCTTGGCCCAAAGCTGCCAAATAAAGCCTATTTATTCTATCTGATATAAATAAATAAAGTACTCATCAACACATCAACATCATCAACACTTCACCAACAACACTAACACAAAGGTAGGTACATACTGAGAACAAAAGGAAACTGAATTTCATTGCTTATTAAGTAGGACGTACCATTATTAGATACAGATAAATCAATTATAAGTACCGAATAAGGGGCTCCGCCCGCGTGAAATACTTTTCCCGTTCCCAATTCATCCCATTCATCCCATGGGGACACATTGCCACGATAGAAATATATAACCTATAAGCACTCGGGAATATTGCAGTTTCATGTTATTGTTTTTTTATATACTGTAAATAGTTCTTTTTAAAAAAAAAAGTTGACATCCAGCCTAAGTTATTTTATAAACTTAAGACAAACGGTTCTTTTACGCGATTATTGAGATATATACATACCTCTTTATTATCCGACGCGACGGTTCCACCCGTGACCACGGCTCTTGTAACAGAGTCGAAACGTCGGGTAATAAAGAGATGTAATCTCAATAATCGCGTATAAGACCCGTTTGTCTTAAGTTTATAATGTGTACAAAACGCGAAAGTTTAAAAAATAAGCTATTTTAGTTGACGTCAGCTCCCCTTTCAGTGGAAATGTATTGATGTTGCCTTAAAATATCAGAAAAGGACCGTAATTTCGATGTATTCGGTTGTGGTTTTAGTTGTGGTAGCTATTGATTGGTCAGTAAATTCTCCTTGAAAAATATCTATACTTATTATTATATTACTTTTAAAAAGGTATGTCTGTTCGCGATAAATAACAACGGACATCAAAAGATAGTGGTGCATCCAACATATGGATCTACAAAGAAAAACAAGAATAATAAAATAATAATAGTGATTACACTTCAATACTCAGTGTATTGAAGTTTAATCACAATTATACAACATTCACGTTATTTTTTCAATAACTATCGAGCTACAATTAATTTACATATTAATTGTCTCTGTTCATTTACAACTTTTAATTATGAAACCTTGGCCTGAAATTTCGCTTGTGGCCATTTAACTAGCGATTTTATAAAGCTAGCCCATGCTTGAGGCTCTTTCAATGCCAAACCTTAAAGGTCTCCTCTGACGATACGTCCATCAATCCAAATGGGCTGGATGTCTTCCAAATATGATGGACATGTCCTTCCATCATAAAAAAAAACGAAAACAGTTCATGATAATGTAGAGAAGTGGTAGTTCCATACTAAATAGAGCTGTCTGTTTGTTCGCGATATACTTTCTCTTATTTAATATACAAAAATAGCCTAAATATATTGTAAAGAAAATTGCAATTAAAAAAAATTCTTGTACAACCGAATTCTTACAATATCGTCGGTGCAATTAATATGCCTGTATGAATGATTTTGTGTCCGTTGTTTTCCTGGCTCGCCTCGGTCGAATTGTTTCCCCCCCTTGCATTCTTCTTCATTATTTTTGACGTGATGGCGGTTGTTGGTAATTATCGAGGTCGATAGAAAATATGTTTATATTATTTTCTAAGCAGTATTATCTGATTATAAGGATGCCTTATAACTAGGTCACCGCAGTCGCGAAACGTACCGTTACGCTGCAGCATATATTTGAGCGAAGCGAGTTTAAATTCAAAATTCTGGCATCGTAATAACCTGGGTAATTCTGTAAGCTATTGATGAGTGCAAAAAATCCGAAATCGGCCGAGTATTCGCCGAGAAACAATTTAACATAAATCGTTTGAAAAATAATTTGAGTCACCCGTTGAGAGCTCCGCTCGCCTTCGGCTCGCTTCGCTCAATAATTACAATTCCTAACAAAAAGACGATAGCGATGCCCTTTATCAACATATTTTATTGATGACTAGCTGTCCCCGGTGTAATAGTTTATTTTTTAATTTTAATCTACCACAACCAGGTAGGTCATTTAGACGATAGTAGGCTTAATTTGTCATACATGATTCAAAGCACTTGTATGGACACAACAGGATTAGAACTTTGGCTTCTTTGGTTAAGAAGAAGAAAAAGAAATAACTAAGGAAAAAAAATGTAATGAATGAGTTATCTATTACTTAAATCGGTTGTATCGAGCAAATATCGACTAAAGAGCATCAAGCAGTTAAAATACCTTATTTTTATCACTCTCTACTTGTCTCTACATTGTGTTACAATGCAAATTCAGTTTCATTGACACTTTTCACTACACATATCACAACACCAATTTGTAGCCCTGATAAGTGCTACAAATCATCTTTCAATGTATCATGTGTATCGCCTTTAACCAGTCGTGATTTCAACTTTCCAGTGACCGGACGAAGTTGGCCAAATTCGAAATTTAAACAAGTGACGTTTGTATCTCTCTATCCATAGTGTTGTGCTAGTGTCGTTATTATTTTATTTTTCTTTTTATAGGAAAATGCTGGAAATTAATAATATTAGTGGTGTACTATCATCGTCGATGAAGTTATTTTGCGAATGATACTTTGTTTTACAAGTGCCGTGTTTTGTGTGGACACATGCTGTGCGATGCCGTGGTGCGATCGTCAACGGACTTTTTTGTGTCTACCTTCGGTGTATGGGTGAGTTGTTATGCTTAATATAAAAATGACCCAATAGCCACCTAATATGGCTATTGGGTCATTCTTCTTATTTATAAGAACGCTTATTTAGAGCTTGCAAAGTTATCAGTCATGTTTCAATTTGTACATGCTAATTATTAACATAATGAATATCTTAAATGTGTATGTACAGATTGAAAGATGAATTTATCATAGCGTAAGTAGCATTTTATTTAAAGGTATAAAACTAAGATGTTACTCATAAAATAAGACTATTCGCATTGCACTCGAACCTACATTTTATTGCATTCATTAATTGGGATGTGAAATGTATTTCGTCTCCGTCTTGATTCAACATATTACGTTTTTTAAAGTTGCAGTATATGCTTTTTACGTAGGACGTAACGACTATTTAAAAGCAATGCAATTCTTGAACAAAAAAGTTACTTATGGTTCCTCGAGACGATCAAGTCACTTAACGCGATCACGGAAATTGAATGATATTGATCGTATACCGTGGACACTTGACACGAATTGATGCGATTTTCTTGACGGTAGCGTAAGTGGGTATAACCAGTAATCACATAAAACATACGGTTCTTAAAAAGTATAAAACGTCGTATATGCAGAATGTGTCGGCCAATATTCACAATTGTCGGCAGAAGCAAAGTCTGCGTTCAGCCCCTAACATTTACAGTTTTATAATCTACAATTAGGGATTGTAAAAACGTTAAATGGAAATATTTAATGGCCTAAGTTGTAAAGGGGCCAGCAGTAATGAGTGATGTGTAGGCAAATTTTGTATATATGCCTGTATACCGGGAAAGGACAATAAAAAGTTTGCAATTATGTTATATATGGCCAGTTCGCTCGTACTTGTTACCGTTTGTGGATGTCTATAAAATGTCTGCGGTCGGCGCGCCTATTCTCACTTTAATTGTTTTATTTAGACGTGGTATATTGTATATTTATACTTACCCTTGAACTTCGATACGAACGTTTAAGTCACATTATTTTTATAACTTACAAAAGATGCTGTTTTTTTTATAACCTAAGAACCTACGGTCTCCAGTTTCCGCCATAGGGGCTACACGTCGTACTTCCGAAATTCGTTGCTCTGTGGTCTCCACCGTCGCGTCGGTGGAGTCTATATTGTGCTTGTCTATGTCCAAATAGGTCGTATGTGATAAAAATTTTAACAAGTGAAAATAACGATAATATTAAACAGACTGATTTGGTTACCATATCTGTTCGACATTTCAATACCATACCAAGATGCGAAACAAAACGAGCGCTCGTTTTGTAATCAACGCGAAATCACAAAACCAATTTCATTGAAGTTTATTAGTGCACCGGTGCACTGTTTAAAGTTATAAACAAATTGCTTGTTTAAACAAATTTATTTGCGAAAAGACAATAAAATATCTTTTATCTTTATTTTGTCGGTTTTTATTTAGAAATTTACATACGCTATAATTTTTTACCAAGATTGTTTACCGTGTGAGAATGTACAAACCATCCTTTAATTACGCTAAGCATCGTAAAACAGTGTTAAACGTCGTATTTTCCATTAGAACACTTCAACGCAACAATGAAATAAATTATAATTTCTATTGACTGGTTTTTTAAACCGCAGTACAGATTGCCCGTATCCCCTATACTAGAACTTTTCTATACACATTAAAATAGCTTTCCTGTGTTTCCCTGACTGCGGTAGGTCTCTTACAATATTGCATTTTACATAAAACTTACCTCAAGTATCCACTTTTAAAAGTTTCTTGTGCTAAAATCCAACAATTTATCCTGATTGTTAGATTTTAGCAAAAGAAACTTTACTATTAAGTACACCGAGTTCAAAAAGTTTTAAATTTGTCTTATTCAATTTTTTTTTGGGGGAGTGGTCGGGGTGTGTCATCATCATCATCGTTTCTTTCTTGGGTATTGGTGTGCATTTCTATAACTTGGGTCAGAACATAATAATTGTTTAATTGTTATATCGTCATCCATCGAGCCTTTTCCCAACACAGTGGGGACTTTGCAGTCTAACTGCGATTCGGCTGAATTTCGATATTTTCCGTGAAGCGACTGCCATCTGATCTTCACAACCCATGGGCGATATCGAAGTTCTGTAGTTAGACCGGCTGGATTTTTGAAGCGACTGCCATAGATGTTTGTATGACAATCGGATTCGACGCGACGGCTTAGTGTGCTCTTCGCACGCACGGAATTGTTGTTGTTATGTTAAGAGTCCTCCTATTAAATTTTACCGTTTTCGCTGATTTTACAGACGTGTTTTTACACTGAAAATACTGTATTTTTATAAGTTTTAATGCACAACATGAAATATCATTTCAATAATGATCTAATAAGTGAGCTACTTTCTTATTTTTGTCATTAAATTTTGATTAATCGACCTAAAACAATCGGTAGTTTTTCGTATCTTTTGCTGGAAGAGGTCTAGAATATCACAAATTCACTAATCGTTTTGACGTCTAAAAAGTATTACAAAAATACAGTGTATTCTTGTAAAAGTCATCTATCATATGTATGGATTACTTTTTATCACTTTCATAAAAAAAAATTGAGTAAACAAATATTTAAGTTAGTCAAATTTTAGAGAAAATGGGCAATGAATTGGTTCTTATTTCGGCTACATAAAACTCTCGTTCATAAAATTAAAACAACATAAATAAACCTTGATTCAAAATCAATCCATTTCCAAAAAAAAAGAAAGCTAAATAATAAAAAATAGGCTGTAAATAATCTTTTAAAAACACCTAAATTTCGCTTTATAATACTCGACGCATGCCTCAAGTAAACATTCCGCGCCAAGCGCTTACAGGGAGAGGACGTGTCGCTCTGCGCGCCAAAATTCGACGCCGTCTACAGACGAATATAGCGTGGCGTGAGATTTTGATACTTTGGTAATATTAGTTATTATTTTGTGATGATTAGGCTTCTTTTTAAATACAACAAGTGATTACGTAGATCTGGCTCATGGAGCCATGATCCACGTGCAGCCAAAGGACGGAGTAGGAGGGGTTCTCCAGACAGCGCAACCGGCGGCAGCAAACATCCGCCCTAACGAACACGCACACCCCGGCTTTATCGCGGAATTGTTCCTCAATGATATAGCCCGGGTAACAGAGGTACGACGTGTCGTCAGGGCGGCGTATCTGTGTCTCCGTTAGGAACATCACAGAAGGCCGTGCCGACTCCAGGTGATGGTGGACGGTATCGAGGTTTGCATGGAGTCCGCGGATATTCGCGAACTCCACCTCAAACGAAGTCAACTTTGTCATTATTATTTATCATTGTTTTTGTTAAAAAAAGCTGTTATATTTTATAAAGCTGGATTACTCACTCACTCACTGACACAATTTTATTGTTTTCCTTGATGGTGGAGGGGAAGGTACCTATGTTTTTTTGCAGAAATGTAAAGGGGGTTCGGGGACCTAGGGAAAATTCCGAGTTTTTGAGATTTGCCCTCCAGTCCCCCAAGGGGGGCTCCCGAGTAGAGTCAAAATGAGTAATAATTTTATAGAGGTAGTTTTTTATTTTATTTTTTTGTATTGGGTTCGCCAATTTGACGCCACCCGCCTGGTAGTAAGTCGTGACGACGTCAAGCGATTGTGGGTCACTCACAGCACACTATACTATAGAGAGTGGCCCTCAACTTGACGACCTACTGAACCCAGGATTATATGTGGGAGGAAACACGTGCACAGGCAGGGCGTTCCAGGCCAGTATCGTTCGGCACAGAAACGAACGTTTAAAACGTTCGGTTCTCGCGAACATGTACCTACTGTGTGGGAGTGGCATCTCTGCCCGGCACGCGTTGTTCGGGATCGGAAGGAAGATGGGATCAGATTGAAGAGCTCTTCAGAATGCTCGCCGTGGTAAATACGGTAGAATGCGGCCAAGGAAGCTATTGTTCGGCGCTGAACTAGCGGCTCAAAGCTTCCCGTTACCTCCGGACAATCTATAATACGGATAGCTCGACGCTGCATAGCGTCGAGAGCGTCCAGCAAATACTTCGCGGAGCCGTCCTGGAAGTGAGAGCAGTATTCGACGCAGGGTCCAATCTGCGTCTTGTACAGCAGACACCTCTGATGCAGTGTAAAGAATCGCTTTACCTTATTCAGTATTCCTAGTTTCCACGAAGCTAGCCCTATACATCTTTCGATGTAGTTTTTATTATTGAGCTCTTGACGAACGTCTATGTCAAGGATCTCAAGGTTGCCCTTCATTGGTAATAATGCATTCTGAAGAGAGGGTAGGGGAAGGAAAGGGGATTTCTTCGCTGTAAATGCACACGCCTGCAATGTGCTGTCATCTGCATAACAATGAATGTTCCCGAGGGATAGCATATCATTGATTTGCAGAAGGAAGAGTTGGTGACAGCACGGACCCCTGCGGCGCCCCGGTATTGTTCCTCGATACATATATACATAACCGGGGCAACACAGGTAAGGCGTGTTGTCAGGGCGGCGTATT
Organism: Nudaria mundana; assembly: GCA_963556515.1. Classification (NCBI taxonomy): domain Eukaryota; kingdom Metazoa; phylum Arthropoda; class Insecta; order Lepidoptera; family Erebidae; genus Nudaria; species Nudaria mundana. Next base: position 6,006,110 of record OY748303.1, on the reverse strand, counting down.
TGTGTCTCCGTGAGAAACGTCACAGCGGGCCGAGCCGTCTCAAGGTATGGTGGACGGCATCGAGGTTCGCATGGAGTCCACGGATGTTGGTGAACTCCACCTCGAAAAGTGAAGCTGTGGGGTTTCCTGGGGCCGCTGTGGAACGTTTACTTATTTCTGTTGCACTGCCATTATAAATTTGAAGAAGAAGCGTGAAGACAGGGCGACATTTGGTGCAGCAGTAATAAGTGACAAAGCGCAGGGGCTAACTTCGTCTGGAACCGTGTGGTTAGGTTGGAGCCGACCCGCCGGACGGAAGGGCTACCAAACCCCCCTGGTGCAAGGCCGCCGCTATCCCACACCGGTTACTACCCGGAGCGGCGATCCCACATCAGGATTATGCGCGAGAACATGTGGGGCAGCCTCCTGGTGTGGTTGGTCCCAGGCGGGCCCCATGACTGTGTTGCGGGCGGCCGCGGCAACGCCGTTGCTAAGGGTCTCCCTGGCCAGCGAATCGACCCACACCACCCACACTAGACTCCGCTTTGCCCCCACTGCTTCCATGCCTGCTGCACCATACATGGCCCCGGGCCCGGCGGTGCAGCTGTTGAACCCCTTACGCAACCAGCCTGGGCTGGGTTACTTGTGAGGCTTTAGCACAGTTGCACGGTGGCACCCCCCGGACCAACACCCGGTACCCACGTAGGGACCGAAGCCACTTCATAGGTACCGTAAATTGACGAGCCTCGTCCGTTGATCAGCAGGTGCGCCACTAGCAGATGAGTTCGCTGGGGCCCTAAATATGTTGGTAGAGCCCCTTTGTATAGAGGAGGTCAAATGATTTTGATTAGGAAAAAAAATTAGCCCTCGCCCCCCCTTTGAGAGTGCAACGACAGAGGAAAGGTAGAGGAGTTTTGATTACGGGATCATACGAGTATAGAGGGTCTTTTCTTGAATTTAAGGAGAGAAAAAAACACCCCCCCTCTTAGCCCTCTTTTCACCTCCCCCACACAAGACACTATTATTATAAAATGAAAAAAAAAAGATCAAAACCATGTAATCGCCGTACCTACTGGCTGACCACCATCGGTAACTCCGGACTCACGCCCAAAATGTGTCAAATACCTAATTCCGCCCGTTTCGATTCTGCATACGGACTCTTAAATTGTTGTTGTTATGTTATGAATTGTTGTTATAATTGAGTATTTTTTTTTTTATATAAATTATATATGTATATTGTATACAGGGTGTTACGTAAGGGTTATATCAACCCGAAGACACCCCCATCACCTGGTCGACCAGAACCCGTTTCGATATGTGTCGACCGCCAAACAAGAAAAAATATCATCCAAATTAAATACCCTTGTTTGAACAACACTAGCTATAATCAGCTGATTCGGTCATTGCCATCAAGTATAGGTAGTACAAATAAAGCGCGTCTGTGAAAAATCTTCTCTCTCTCCTGGTTGGAACATTTTGTCTCTGTTTCGCTTCAAGGTCGCGTGTCAGTTGGTGAGCGACGCCGCCTCCCGCCTCGCTCACCATTGTCTATTAGTAAGTACGTCAAACACTAGTGTTGGGACACGTTTGTTTTGATTTGAAATAACGCATATAACTATTTTTATGATGAACTTCTTTTTTCTTGTTTCGCGGTCGAAACATATCAAAAGGCGTTCTGGGCTATCAGCTGATAGGGGTGTCTTCAGGTTGATATAACCCTTACGTAACAACCTGTATATAAAACAAAAGCAGTGTTGGTTAAGAGATTAATGCTCGAAACGGCTGGATCGATTTCGCTAAGTAATTATTTTTTTTGTTGTTTTCGTTATAAGGAGAATGATCTTTTGTAAAAAAAAATATATAAAGTTTTGCGCAACATTAGAAAAATTAATGCGGTACGAAGTTCGCCGCGACAGCTAGTTATAAGTAAAAACTACATTGAAGTCCGTTGTGATGTTTTTATTTATATTTTACACATTTTCAGACAATACGGCTTCAGGCCGAAACGATCAACAGGTGATCTTCTGGCATTCGTAACGCATGTCTGGGGTGAAGCTATGGAAAGGCACGGCGAGTCCTTGGCGATTAGCCTGGACAAGCCTTCGATAGAGTCTGGCATGCTTCGCTCCTTTCCAAGCTTCCGGCATATGGTCTACCTCCTCAACTGTGCAGCTGGATGGCCAGCTTTCTGAACGAACGCCGAATGCGGGTCCTCTGCGATGGCCAGGCTTCTCGCTTTTTGCAAGTGAATGCCGGGGTGCCGCAGGGGTCCGTGCTGTCACCAACTCTCTTCCTTCTGCATATCAATGATATGCTATCCCTCGGGAACATTCATTGTTATGCAGATGACAGCACATTGCACGGGAGCTACTGGGCCCGTCCGGCG